>OAMR01000649.1:432623-444589 GCA_900205405.1 Echinochloa crus-galli | reverse complement strand
AGATGTGTATAAGAGACAGGGGCGGCGTCGTGGAGGGCGTCGCGGCAGAGGAGGGGATCTGGCGGCGAGCCGCGGAGGGGACCTGGCGGCGGCTGAGTTCGGGGAGGAGAATGGATTGTTTAGGGTTCGGTCTGTTGTTTTTTTATCAGATGGAGCTGCGATTTTACCTTTCTACCCTCGGAGGCAAAAGAACTGGGAAATGTTTGGACAGAAAATACATTTCGCGTTGAAAATTAGCAATAGGTGCAGCGTGCGAGTTTGCGCGGCCTGGTGCGCGCCTGGTTTTGGACCTGGCTTTTGTACTCCCAGTGTACCAAATGAGACGGTGGACCAATCAGCAAAGAAAGAGAAGAGAGGACGGGAGGCGTATATGCACTGGGTTTATGGAGCCAGGAAGTGAATTAGATTTTTTTTTTCTATTTACACCCATGTGAAGTTAATAGCAGTATAAGTTATTACGTCAAATCTACCAATAAATCTTTAAAAAAATCACTGATAACACATAAGTTGTATTCTAAGAGTTTCAGATTTTTTGGACATATTTGCTATTTTCTATCATTAAAATAATTTTCTGCATTTTTAGAGAATATACTCAAATTTGAACTATGTGTACCTCAAATAAATTTAAAAAAATGCAGAAAAAAATATATTTAGACTTTTATGTGACATTCTAACCCATGCCTTTAAGATTTGGGATAAATTCAATTGCCTTGTAGGGACAAATCAAACTTGATTGTACAAGTTACTGTAGAATAATTGTAATAATGTCTAAATTTAGGTAGTAAATTCTATAAACTAAGTTGACAACATATTTTTGATCCATAATGTTGTCATAAAAATTTCAAATAGTTTCAATGTAATCGTTGTATATGTTGCTCATAAATCAATACACTATTCACATAGTTCCGTATAACTTAGGTCCAAACTTTAAGATTGAGAGATCTTACAACACTTTCCAACTCCTATGCACCTTAGACTCGAAGACAATCTTATATTGACCTTAACATCATTAAGTATGAAGTTACATTACGAATTATTACGTATAAACATGTTACTATTATCTATTTAAATAGAAGAAAATTAGTTATATGAAAACGTTCAAAGAAACTTTTTGTTTACTCTTATCCCTAGGGCTCACCTTTTCTTTTTTGTTGTTTATATTGTTATAAGTCCACATCTCTATAAAAAAACTTAAAAAAAGTTCTTGAGGTCCGGGATTGAACCGCTGACCTCATACTCAAACACCACTTGTACCAACCATCGCACCACTCAAGTGATATACAGCATATACGATTTTATTTAACTTATTCGTCTTGCTTCTCAGTTAAGGACGCCGCATCACCTGCTCGCACGGGCGCGAAGACGGCGCGCTCCCGGTGTGTCGAGTGGCGTTCCCACGGCCTTGTGTCGAGTACGCGAGTGATGTATTAATCCCATTTCGATATATTATATCAAAACTAATTTGTAAAGGAAAACAACAATTTGTTGATAGCTCAGTGGTAAAGGAAAACAACAATTTGTTGATAGCTCAGTGGTAAGGCGCGGGGCTGGTATTCTTGCGACCATGGTTCGACTCCTGGTTGCGGTTGGAGTTTTTTGAGTGCGTGAATCTTTTTAGGTGTGCTGACGTCAAGGGCACTTGGCTGGGCCGGAAAAGAAAACGAGAAAGGGCATGCTTGCGGGCTGCAAGGGCGTCCATCCCAAGGCCCACACGTCAAGCACACTTGGCTGGGCCGAAAAAAAGACAAAGGGCCAGGAAATTAAAAGAAAAGGGCAGAAAAAAATATATGTGCAGCCCACTTGTACAAGTGGCCTTTTGAAAATTTATGACGTTTAACAGTTTTGGTTAATGACAAAACACAATTCGTCACGATTTTTACTTTGTCAGAGTTTGTGACGATTCTGAGTTACTATTAATGACGAGCACCTTATTTTTGTCGCTAAGTTGCACTGCATAAAATAGAACGTCACAAAACCAAACATGATAACGACGAATAAGTCAAACGTTATCGGCTATTCGTCACAAAAGGCTAATTTTCTTGTAGTGTGGACTGATCATATTGTTCATCTACATCCTGATGTCTCCTATTCTAAGGGCACTACCAGTGCTGCTTCGACTCAACAATACTTATGTTCGATGTCTGCAGTATTGACATCGATCCATGGGACTCACGTAAAATAAAAAATAATCACCCGTGTTTAGGGGGCGGCCGGAAGAACGAGATGGCGGTGGCGCTGCCTGTGGATAGTCGTGGTGCGGACGATTTTTTTTTATTGCCCTCGCTTGGATCCAAGTTCTGGTCGATTTTTTCTCTGACAACGAAAGCTTGACGGTCACAATGTCTAATGTTCGGTTTCGATCGCACTCTAAACGATTTTATCACAAACTGGAGCTGCTCAGCTAATGTCCTTTCGAACCTTACATATTCTTCAGTCCTCTTCATCATCGATTCTCGTCTAATAAAATATTGTCTGAACTACAGTCCTGTGGTAAGGTTGCCGTTTGTATATAAACCACAACAGAGTTTTGTACGCAAGTTAAATCATGATACCCACATCAGTATTGCACATAAGTTTTTTCTGTAGCAAGATTATAGCCCTTGTTTTGTATATTTAATGTATCAGACGGTCCAATTATACAACCCATAACTAGGAGAAGAACAATCCTTGGACGTATAATGCCACCAGAAGTCATCCAAAAATTGTGTGAATGGCAGAGCTAGTTATGATAGCTGGCCTTTTCCCCGTACATCCAGGACATAGGGACTAAATAGTCTTGTTTATGCCATTATAACAGAACATGATGATGATATCTGGACGTTTTATTTGCACCATCATGACATCTAGTTTCTCTGTGGACGCAATTGATCCCGATGTGCTAAACCGTGCATCGAAAAGGCCCAAGGTGCTGCAAGGTTTCTTCAGAACACTTTACACAAGTACACAACAAACAAAAATTTTGTGATATGACACATAAAAAAATTGATGTGCCGAGCAAGTTCCTGGTTCTGACTTCTGAATATGACATTTTTTTAAAAAAGGAAATATATTGATATTCCAGCCTCTTCATCCAAAAGATACATACAGCTATCATTATTACACAAAGGAAAAAGCTCCATTCTCAATAGCACAGAGACCTAGGAAACAAGGAGCGGAGAAAAAAAAGCTACCACCATCATTAGCTCCAAACTACCAATCTATTCTAGTGGGAAATTTATATTTCCTGCCTTTTCGCTGCAGGATCTATCATAAAAAATGAAAATAATAATAACTGAATAAAATTAATTACTGTTGTTTTGAGGCTTCAGGAACTCCAATCTATCTGTAATTTTCTTGAAAACTTCTTCAGACTCTAAATTTCTCAAAAGTTTCTGGAGTTAGTTTTTTTTGGTTCACATAAACATTTTGGTTGTTGCTCGTTTGCAGAGTCAAACTGGAAGTTATTGCAGCCTCGAAATGAATGGAGTAACAACTATCAAGTTACCATTTGGTCATTGCTCTTGTAAGTCGTAACAGGCATGGGCGTCACTGAGTCCTCTGCAGGCTGCGCCATTTATTCTCTCAAGTCTCAACTATCAAGTTACATCTTTCTTCTGTGTGTAGGCAAAGCATGTAGCGTAGCTAAGTTATTAAGTCCTCTCCAGGATGAACTATTCATTCTTACAAGTGGAAGATGCATGAATGTATTTTTTTTCCTTCAAGACGGTTGCATGACCCGCAATCACCGTACAAAACTATATTAGCACTCCCCACTAAAAAATTCTCTCAATCCTTAATACGCCACGTCATCCTCCACTAAGCACCCTACAACGCGCCACGTCATCCTCTACTAAGCACCCCATTAAGATGCATTGATTGCTAATTTTTGTAGCGCGCCACGTCATCCTCCACTAAGCACCCCAGCAAGATGCGTTGATTGCTAATTCTATATCTATATTAAACTATATTCTTCTCGCATGCAGTGCAGCCACATCATCTTAATTGTTTGCACCGTTCAATCTAAAAAAATTCTATATATCTATATTAAATTATATACGAGCACCCCACTATAAAATATTGATTTCTATTTCTCTCAACATACGAGAATACGAAGAAATCATCTTAGTGTTTCTGCTTCCAAATTTCACTTTGTTGTTTTTATTTTTAAATTTCACCAAAAGATCCCGCAGCAGCGCAGGGTATCACCTAGTAATTTATATTATTTGCATACTTTTTTTCTCTCTTCCTGCATATATATGGATTTGGCAAAATAAAGAAAATTGAATGTACTAAGCTGAGATGCGAATAAATAAAACCTGTAAAAGACAATTAATTGATGTTTTGGGCATGCCTGATCCGGTGGCCAGAAAAGATGGGCAAGTATATAGAAGCATGATCTAGATTACCCCATTATGCCAGCACAGGTTCAACAAACCCATGTGAAGCTGCACAAATATTACGGCCATGATATCTTACTATGCTTATAATAACTTAATGCAAGGTGCATGTAGTGCGTTTTAGAAAAAAAACAATAGCCCAATGACTAATAATAAGACAGTAACTTGTAGGTGGCTATAACTGCACTTGACTTGTAGGTGTACTTATACATATTCAACCTCACAGATGACTTGTAGGCCCACAAAATTTTCATCTTAAAAAAAACAGAGTAGAACTTTCCTTTTTACTTTTTATCATGGCAATGTTGATGAACTTTTTTTTAATAGTAGAACGCTACAATTTTGTTATAGAACTAGTGAAACTTATTTAGTAGCATTAACCAGGCAAGATGGCCATTGGTTACTGTGCATTAATATGGGCAAATCTATATAATATAACCTATATATCTATCTATATCTATATAACTTGTATAGATGCACCCCACTAAAAATCATTAACTATAATTCTCTCAACATGCAAGCTATCCACGTCATATAAGAGCCCACTACATCATCGATTAGGATCATCTATTTATATCTATCATCGATTTTTTGTAACTAATAACATCAATGCATGCAATTTATCGGTCTTTGCGAGTACAATATTACAAAATCCCACAATAGAAATACATGTATGATCAATCATTTAAGAGTCGTTCTGTCTCAACAAAATAAATTTTTATGTATAATGTCGTTTGCAAGAAAATATCCATGCAATCATCTTAGTGTTTCTACTTTCAAATTTCACCTTAGGCCTTGTTTAGATGTTAGAATTGGGAGGGTAAATTTGGGAGTATGATGTTACTTCGTAATCATTGCATCACTGTAGCATTTCGTTTGTGTTTATGAAAAATTGTCCAAAAATTGATTAATTAGGCTCAAAATGTTCATCTCGCAGAGCATAACAAAATTATGTAATTAGTTTTTGATTTCATCTACATTTAATACTCTATGCATGTTATGACATTTTGATGTGAGGGAGAATCTTCTTTTTGCATAGTAAATTTGGGAGTGGAATTTGGGATCTAAACAAGGCCTTAAAATCATGTAGTGTTTCTACTTTCAAATTTTACCTTAAAATCATGTATATATCGTTCGCAAAAGAATATTACCATACAATCACCTTTGTGTTTCTACTTTCAAATTTAACTTTTAAATTTTATATAAAAAAATTACGCAGCATCGTACGGGGTATCACCTAGTTAATATACTAGATGCCCCACTACGAGTCATTAACTCTATTTCTCTCAACATACAAACTATCCACGTCATATAAGAACCAATTATATTAGAGTCACCATCCACTAGCACCATATATTTATGTCTTACACGGATTTTCTATGACTAATAGTTATCCATACAGGCAATTTATTAGTCTTTCCAAGTAAAAAACTACAAAATCCCAGTACAAATACAAGGATGATCAATCATTTAAGAGTCATTCTCTCTCAATAAAATGAACATGTTTTTATATATAATGTCGTTTGTAAAAGAATATTGCCATTCAATCACCTTAGTGTTTCTGCTTTTAGTTTCACCTTAAAATATTGTTTAAGAAATTTCCGCGGCAGCACACATGGTATCACCTAGTATCCATTATAGCAGAGCCATTTTTATGGTCCTCTGAAGCAACCAAGAAGGTAACAAAATTCAGTATCTGGGTACTTAAAATTAGTATGTCTATAATTAATCCCTCCGTTTTTAAATATATAGTATTTAGGACAAGGTAATTAAGTACAATTTGGTGTAGTCTCTTTGTACCTTCTGAGGGGTGCAGTTCTGGTACACGAAGCAGTTTTTAAATATTAAATAAAGAACAACATAATTTTTTATTTGGAATGCTTTTTTTTTTGCGGGTATCATCATGCCCATCTAGAATAACAGAAAGCTTCAATGTATTTGTAATATTGTTTAGATGCTAATGCTGAAGTCGAACCAATCCTCTTTCACTCCTATCGTGCAGATAGCCCTTTACTATGAATATAGGTTCAAGAGCCAAGCAAATATTCAATGGAGAATAGCAGATATTCCTAATCAGGTTAGTTACTGGCCTGACGTTGAACTGTTGATCTGTATCCAGTGTTGGAAATATAGACAAAATATTGATTAAATTCCAAAGTGAAATAATCATGACACGAAACAAAACTAGCATGCAACACTCTAACATACTAGAAAACATCAACAACATCATGACAAACTCAGAAAGCATGATGTAATAATAGATCTGATCACGGCATACGTACATAGGACAGGCAGGAGCAGCCGTGACGATGAGTGTTGATGAAGCGACGTTGACATTGCGTCCAGGACGCAGAAATTGGCGCTGCAGACAACGAGTTCGTACAGCGCTGCACCTTGACGGAAGACGAGCCGTGGCGAAAACTTGGAGTGGTCGCACGAAGAACTTCCCAAAAACCTTATTTACCATCTCCTGGTGCATGATCACAAGGGCGAGAGGTTCCAGAGACCTGCTGTCCCATTCGTCGGTGTATGCCGGCGATCGAGATGGAATAGACTACAACGGCAACGTAGCAGCGAGAAGAGGCAAAAACCCTATGTCAATTAGATCATCTTTGGTAGAGGCCGACGGGTTGGATATGTGGCAGAACCTCTGATCCTAACCCAACGAAAGTGCTCTTACATCACCTTAAACGCGATCCGACACTTAAATTGGATGAAGATAGCCGTCTGTCCGGTTTCACCCGATACAACCACATATTTCCAGATCGAGACAAAGCATACCAATACCCGTATGAAAACGAGCCCAGGGATTACATCAATCCATTTATTACATCAAAGTGGTTTATTTGCCATTATTACAGACCGAGTTCAAAGTGAAGCAGTTCAGAGTGCCATAAAAACAACGGAAGCAACTAATTATTCGTCGAACCAAATGATGTCACAAGGAAGCCTCTCATGACATCACTCACCACGCTCCTCGCCTTCCGAGGACGGGTCCCACTCGACAGACCAGCCTGGGGGCAGCTGTGTCAGCCAAGTTAAGCTAGCAGCCATTTCATTTAAAGTACCTGAAAGATTAGCCACAAGCAAGGCTGAGTATACCAATACTCAACAAGACTTACCTGTCAAAATAAAAATTCTAGACATGCAAGGCTTTTTGGCTGTGAGTTTGTTTTTGCCAAAAGTGCCGCTATATGTGAGTCCTTGTTTTCAAGTTTTACTTTTCAAGGTTCTATTGAATATGACAATTCTAAATGAGAACTTATAATACACAAGCATGTTATACAAGATATTTTAAGCAACAACATAAATCCAATATTCAGCTCATGTTCATCTTGTTACTCGGTGCAGAATTGTGATCAAGCAGTCTCAGTAAACTGCAAGAGATAGACGATTCAAATCGATTTGTTAACCTTGCAAGGTGGACCTAAACAGACGACATGCATGACCACGCCGGGCTCACACATTATCAACCGTTCCCATCAATCCCCGGTTTGTGTACAGACCCCGCATCCCTTGAATACAAGGCCCCAACGGTCTCCGGAACGACGCCGTGCCGTGGCCGCACTTGTACCCATATACTGCAGGCAAAGGAATCCCATTCCAGGATACCGTTCCCATCAATCCCCGGTTTGTGTACAGATCCCGCATCCCTTGGGATACAATGCCCCAACGGTCCCCGGAACGACGCCGTGCCGTGGCCGCACTTGTACCCATATGCTGCAGCAAAGGAATCCAATTCCAGGGGTAGCGAGCTACTGCCACGCCCCGGTTCAATCAAGTACATAGGCTTACTGATTACCATATTTCTCAGCATGTGTTTAGTACGTTCAAAAGCTTGACCACTAACGCCGACACATTTCGACCTTAGCAAAATTTTAACTAGACGGACGGGGCATCAACATCCAGCCAATAATCAATCCCAAGCCCCGCCCATCAATCCTTGTGATTCCAACATAAGTAAACACAATCAACTCCTATAACTCGTGAGTGACAGGAAATCACTCGACTTCTACCGGGTACATATTAGCATAGCCACTACTTTGAACTCATGCTAGTAAGTCACTTGGGAAATCCTATGGATAATGCAACTAAGGTTTCAAACAACTCTTAGACTTAATGCACAAACATAGGGAATCAAATACAGAATTGATGTGTAGTTTTTAGAATAAACCGGGTTATGCTCCGGTGCTTGCCTTCCTGCTCAAAACTGGCCTTGGGCCCTTCCGAACCTTGGTTCGGGTCCTGGATCACGTTCGAAGTCCCTTCTGGCTCCTCGTTCTCTGGCATGAGTGTATAGTTGCCGTCAGCGATGTTATGATCTACACGAGATGCAATGCATATTAGTTGATTAAAACACTAGATCGACCTAGGCATTTAACAAGCTGAAAATCAGAACTTAGATTGGTACAAGTGACCATATTCACCTAGATAAGCATATACATTCTTTCTTTCTTTACAAAGTATTGTTTATGTTGGTGGTGGGTTTCTATATTTCCTTTTGATGGTGATTGTGTACATATATAAACATCCACACAGTAGCATCTCATAAAATAAAACAGCACTTGTTATGCCTGAATTAAAGTTTCAGAGTGGTAGCACTTGTTTACACAATTCCTTTATTTATCTAGCCATAACCATTCTGTTAGTTTAGTTCAGATAGTAAAGCTCATCAGCTACAGCTTAAAATTTTACTGACAGAAGGTAACAACTTCACTGCCCTGCCATAACAAATTCAGATAAAAATATTCAGAAACCAATTTATTAAAAATGATTTTCTACAGCAAAGCTAGTAAAGCAATTAAATAAGAGACAGAAGCTAGTGTTTATATTTTTGGGCAATTTTTATACAGAGAGCTAGACATTCAGTGAGGAACATCATATCAAAAATTTAGCTCCACTTATGTGTAGCTCAAGTTATCCCCAAAAGTAATTTACCATGGAATGATTTTTCATTTAAACAAAACACAGAATAAGTATGTACATCTTTTACGAAAAGTGCAAGTCTTGTCTCAGGGAACCCAGCAAAATATACTTTGCATTTTTATGACTTTTATACAATTTTTAATCGAGTTTTGAAGTTCGCTGTTTTTAATTTAAAAACTTAAGTTAAGTTTCACGAACAGGTCCTGATTTCTTACGTTTGAGTCCCTTCAACTTTTCAAATTTCACGCAGAAGTCCTTGCCGGCCGGCGGCGGCGGGAGGTTCGATTCCGGCGGTGTGGGGCCCTTTGCTCGACTAAATCTAGCCTGAGAGGTTCAGGGGCTCACCACGAGTTGATTAGTGTAGGTCTTGCGGGCAGTGGTGGCTCGACGGCGGCGGTCGGCAGCGAAACGGATCTGTGGAGCTCCGGCGAGGTCGAGGCGGCGTTGTGGTGGTCAGGGGGCTCAGGAAGCAGCAGTAAGCTTCTTGATGATACGAGGATCACAAATGTGCTATTGGTTGGCGTCGTGACGGTGCGTGGACGGCGGCCCGCGTGAAGGCGGCAGATGGCGGCGACGGCGAACATCGGGAGGACTCCGGAGCAGCAGGGGAGGGGTTTTCAAGGGTCGGTGAGCTGTACTGGAGTACGGGATCACAATGGTGGGCTCGACTCGACCTGTGGTGCAGCGTAGTGGGCTGCCCATGCTGAGGTGGTGGTGGGCGGCGCTAATGGCGCGGGGCGAGCTTGGGGAGCGGCTTGGGTGGCCGCGAAGCACTTGGGGCTCCTTTTATAGGCCGAAAGGGGGCAGAGGAGACTTCGGCGTGAAGAGAAGTGCGACAGGTGGCCGAATTGGCGATGGCAGCGCGTCATCGGCGGTATGGGCGTCGTCAGAGCGCGTCGGCCGCGTGGCGGCGATGGCTGGCGGGGAGGAGCGCTCGCGTGGGCTGGGGAGTGGCAAGGCGTGCTGCACGCTGTGCGGCTTGGTGCACCGGGTGGGCTGGTCGGTCGCGTGGCAGCGCGGCCGCGGCCTGCTCGGCGCGGCGGTCGGCTCGCACGGCGCGTGAGCGCCTGTGCGCGGGAGGGGAGCGAGGGCGTGCGCCGGGCGAGAAGCTGCTAGGTGGGGTTGGGCAGGTGTGGGACACTACGGGCGCGCGGCTTGATTCGGTGGGAGGCGCTGGTCGGCCGGCGACGTGGAGGTGCGGCACGGCGGCGGTGCACGGCCGGGCGGCGTGCGGGTGAGGAGAAGAACAGAGGGGGAAGAAAGAGTTTGACCAAAAATTGATTTGGTTTGACTTCAAATTCCCACTGATTTTGTATTGGAACTTCAAAATCTCCCAAAATAAAACTTGTACCAAAACTCATCCTCTACGACTTTCACATTGATTAATTTTTGATTTGAGCTCAACTTTAGGCAGAAATTTTGGGTTTTTAGTTTTTGTTCAAAATGACTTTGAATTTGAAATTCAAATGCAAATACTTCAAACATTTGACTACATGTTTCAATTTATATTACCTAACTTTGGGAATGTGATTAATATATTGATCAAGACTCTTAAAGGAATTTTAATTGGTGGTAAAACAAAATCTTTTGAAACACGATTTGGCTTCAAAATGAAATCGAATTGAAATTGAAATTTATCTTAATTTTTGGCTCCTAGTTTTTGGATGGAGTTAACTAGTTTGGGATCTATAAACTTGATCATGATCAAAAGTATTAGGAGATATTTCCATGCTTAGGTTTGCCCCCAAGATTCAAGTATATTTTGGATCCAACTTTAGTTTGATAGAAACATTGTTTCATGTGTTTTAAACTTAATGATGCCTCTTAGTGTTTTTGATTTGTACCCTAAACACTGGTTTATCATATTTTCTATTACTTTTATTTTGGGCAAACGTTAAGTTGAGTCCTGGTTTAATCAGAAAAGGAGGATATTTGAAATTGCATTTAAATACTCTTTAAACTTGAATATGAAAAGCAGTTGAACAAACATTGTGGTCTCTACTCATGATCATATTTTATCAACTCCTTGTTTAAAGTTTTAGCTTGAAACATTTTGATAGAAATTGGAGTCTACACTAGGTTTGACTCTAGTCAATCATATGATTAAATTCAAATTATGCATCAATTTGTTTTAATTTGGAACCTAATTTATTGAGTTGTCACAGGATATATAGGGAAGTCCACGGTCTCACGTCACGATCGTGATCTAAACCGATAAGGACTCCGCTTATCTCACTGACTTGATAGCCAAGAAAACTAAAATAGTAAAAAACAGCAAAAGGAAGCCGCGCCCTAGCAAGAGGGGGACCCAGAATTCGGCGGACCATTCACACAGACGTCTTGCGTCCGTGCCCTTCGCCCCGCCCGGCGAGGCGAGGCGAGCGCGAGCGTGTGGAGCTTCCCTTCTCTCTCCCAAAAACATAGCTTCAAGGAGTGGACACAACTTCCATATTTAAGTTGGTCATCCCTCCTCTCAACTAGCAATGTGGGACTAAAGGTTGCACCCTTCTACCATTTCCTCATGCACATATGGGCCTTTGAGATTTACTAGAGAATTGAATTTAGGATTTCCTTCATGGGCTTCTTGGGCCCTAAATTCCCTAGTAAATCTGATCACGAGGCTGAGGACCAACATGAACTCTTCATCTTCAACTTGCAATCTGA
>OAMR01000649.1:391376-408716 GCA_900205405.1 Echinochloa crus-galli | reverse complement strand
GGGGGGCAGGGTCCTGAGAATGACCTACGTCCGCTCGCCTCATATGCCTCGGTCCATTTGAGATTCGGTGCTAATACAACATTCGGTGCAAAATTCGGATGCCCCCGGAAACCATTTAGCACAGGTCGGTAACACCATCCGGTGCTATTTTTAGCACCGGATGGTGTTACCGACCGGTGCTAAAAGCCCCGAGCCTTTAGCACCGGGTTGTAACGCCAACCGGTGCTCAAGTGGTCACGTGTTACAACCCGGTGCTAAAGGGCCTTTTAGCATCGGTTGGTGTTACAACCTGGTGCTAAAGGGTGTGTCCCATGCTTAGGGGTGGTAAAGGGCCCTCACTTTTGTACTATAAATTTTAAGGATCGGGCCGGATTAGGGCCGGATCAAACACTACTCCACACAACCCCATCACAAACGGTTCAAAACGGCCATCACAAACGAGAACCGTTTGTGATGTTCCGTTTGTGATGCCCCGGGCATTACAAACGGTTCCCCCATCACAAACAGTTCGTTTTTCCAACCGTTTGTGATTTTCTGTGTCCGAAATAAACCCCAAAAAATACGAAAACGATAGGGAAAAAATTTATTTTCATTTGGGGAGGCCACCGGCCACCCAACTCGCGCCATTTTTTCGCGCATAGTTCGCGCGCTCCGCGGCTGGCCGGTTTCGAACTCACGACCTCTCCCTCGCGCGTAGCCTCCTCTACCACTCCACCTGTCCGTCACCTATGACTAGATAGCGTTCCGATTCCTATCATATTATACCAGACCGAGTTTAAATTGCTTATTCGAGGCCCTAAACAACTTCAAATCAAAACATGTTGAACTACAAAGTTTCCTAACTTTTCGAAACCTATAACTTTCATGTTGACCGTTTTTTCATCCGAGGCCGTTTACGAAATTTGAATTTCAAATTTGAGAATATTCAAACTTAGATCTAGCAACTAGATGACTTCAAATGACAAAGTTGTCAACTACAAAGTTTCATGACTTGTCGAGATCTACAACTTTCATGTTGACCGTTTTTTCATCCGAGGTCGTTTGGAAAAACTTAAATTTCAAATTTTGAATAAAAATTTACTTTTCGTTAGTAAAACACTTTCAAATTAAATGGTTGTCAACTATAAAGTTTCACGAACCGTTTGTGATGTTGGGACATCACAAACGGTTCGTATTAGAACCGTTTGTGATGCCCCTCAAAACCGTTTGTGATGGGGGTATCACAAACGGTTTTTCAAAACCGTTTGTGATGCTGCCGTTTGTGATGTCGCTTTCTGTAGTAGTGAAAATAACACTAGTTTTTGAGTTAAATTTTGCTAGGGCCAAGTTTGATTGTGAAGGAACAAACGGGCCATGATCTGTTACCACCCCTACCCATGCTACTTTAAAAGAAAAGCATCTTCTACCTTGTCACATGTGATGCATAGGTGAGATGGTAAGGTGGATACACACGAGACAAGAGGTCCTTGGGTTCGAATCCCCGCAGCAACGCACATATTTTTTGGCGAATGGACAACTTTAACCGGTGCTACAGGTGCCACCCTTGAGCCTCGGAAGCTTTGCACCGGTTGGGATTAGCCTTTATTGCCCCCCTCAAGACTCACGGTGGCCCAACACCAGCCCACCAGTCCAAGTAAAATTGCAGCCTAAACAGTAGAAGTAGATATATAATGTGATGAAGCTAAGTAAATAGCCCAGAACATTTGTTTTGGCCCCTCATCTATACTCTATTTGGCTAATTGTGACAATTAATTGGGATTGCCTAATAATCTACTGAGTCACTATTAGTGCTTCAAGGTAAGGTTAATTAAACTTTTGATACCTACCTGAGATACCCAAACAATTACCCACTATAAACGGTAACCACTATGCCCATTGTTGCTTCAGCCCTATGTCCCCCGGCCCCCCCTATGCTCAAATCCGGGCTCAGCCCCTGCGTATCTATGAGCTTCACGGTGTCTGTTGAAGATGGAAACTTGTCATACAAGAGATACTTATCCCCAGCATATCATCGTCTTCGGCAAACATGAACTTATAGCTGCCTAGATCCTTGCGGCAACAGAAGGACTGAAACGGTCCCTCATCACTTATGCCACAATAATGCGATCCTGCTCGCCATTGCACACGTTTCTAGATGACACGGCGAGAGATGAACAACTCATCAATTGGCACCAGCGACCATGCGTTCTCATCACCACCAAGAACACAAGGAATTAGAACAAAAACTTTGCTTTGAAATCATCCGCAATAATTTATAGATAAAAGAAAACTTAGAATATTGATTTTGGCTGGATGCCATTTGCATTTGCTATCGATAAATCAAAACCGCACAGCAGGCACTGGTGCTGGCAGAGTGTAAGATGAGAACGATGGGCGCATGCGATACATGTCATATTTACATCCATCGTGATGCTGACTTGGAGGGGCGAGCCTAGTAGACGAGAAGTACTTCAACTTTCTATCATTTCGACTTCACACCCCACTATCAGAGAAGACTCGAGACTACTTCAAGGTCCTCTTCTCTCGAACATGTCCTGACTGTTCAAATTTACACCAACAGGATAATACTAATAACAAGTCGGTCCACCTCAGCACCATGCTAAACTTTTTTATATTTTTACTAAACGTAAGTGCACATGACGCACAACGATACATTTAGTCAGCATATATGGCGGTGTACTATTTGTCAGTAAGGCTAATCCCAGTGTGGATTTCATTTTTGTGTTTCCAAGAACGTCACATAAGTAAGGAGACAATAAATTTACAGATGAAATGGTTCATACAATGCAAAGTTTCATTTTGATGTTTCCTAGGCGATGCATGCAAGACACAAATTTATTGGAAACTGTGTATACAGAGTTTCATCTAGATGAAACCCATTTCATCTCTCTCCTCATTAACTCCTTGCACATCATCTAAAATGCTGAGTTGTCATCCTATTTAATATACATGAAACCTCATGAAACCTCTTCTATTAATTCCTGGGTATTTGATACCGGATCGGTTGCTCATATTTGCAATTCGATGCAGGGACTAATAAGAAGTAGAAGCTTGGGAAGAGGCGAAGTTGATTTCCGCGTGGGCAATAATGCAAGAGTTGCTGCTTTGACCGTCGGGACGATGCAACTCCACCTTCCGTCAGGATTTATCATGGAATTGAATAATTGTTATTTTGTTCCTAGTTTGAGTCGAAACATTGTGTCTCCTTCATGTTTGATGAAGGATGGTTATTCATTTGCGAGTGAAGACAATGGTTGTGTGATCTCTAAGAATGGCATGTTTGTGGCTCTTGCATCCATTGTGAATGGGTTGTTTATTTTAAATCTTGATGATTCACCTATCTGTAATATAAGTGCTAAAAGGCCTCGGCTAGATGATTTGAATCCTACCTATATGTGGCATTGTCGTTTGGGTCATATAAGTGAGAAGCGCATGAAGAAGCTCCATTCTGATGGACTTTTAACTTCGTTTGATTTTGAATCATACGAGACGTGCGAAGCTTGTTTGCTAGGCAAGATGACCAAGGCACCTTTCACAGGTTTTCCTGAGAGGGCGCAAGACTTGTTGGAACTCATACATACTGATGTATGTGGACCAATGAGCACGACAGCTCGAGGTGGATTTCAGTACTTCATAACTTTCACTGATGATTTTAGTAGATATGGCTATGTCTACTTAATGAAGCACAAGTCAGAGACTTTTGAAAAGTTCAAAGAGTTTCAGAATGAAGTTGAAAATCAGCGTGGTAAGAAAATTAAAGCCTTGCGATCAGATCGTGGAGGCGAATATTTGAGCCACGAGTTTAGCACTCATCTAAAGAGTTGCGGAATTGTTCCACAGCTAACGCCACCTGGAACACCTCAGAGGAACGGTGTGTCCGAGCGACGTAATCGAACCTTGTTAGACATGGTGCGATCAATGATGAGCCAGTCAGATCTACCGTTATCATTTTGGGGTTACGCTCTAGAAACAGCAGCTTTCACACTAAATAGGGTACCATCTAAGTCCGTGGAGAAGACACCATATGAGATATGGACTGGCAAGACTCCCAGTTTGTCTTTTCTGAAAATTTGGAGTTGTGATGCATATGTCAAGCGACTTCAGTCGGACAAGCTTACACCAAAATCGGACAAGTGCATATTCGTGGGATATCCAAAGGAAACAATTGGATATTATTTCTACAACCGATCAGAGGGCAAAGTGTTTGTCGCTAGGAACGGTGTTTTCTTGGAGAAAGAGTTTCTCAACAGCGAGAAAAGTAGACAGAAGGTGTATCTTGAAGAAATTCGAGATGAGCCTATGAGGCAAGACTTTACGAGTGATGCTGATGTAGCAGAACGAGTTGAGGCACCTGTGGTAAGAGAAGAACCGCCACAACCACGAAGGTCGGAAAGGCCACGTCGCGCTACACAGAAAATGAATCTCCCTAGCGGTGATGCTAAAGCTCACTAGTCGACTTGTTAGTTGTGGATCCTGAATCACTAAGTATCAATGGAGGGATATTGATTTTAGTGGGAGTAGACTCTGTTAAATTATTTAATGTATTTTAGTCTATCATAGATATGTTGTCTTAGTATTTTTCCATTATTTTCGTTGTAGATCAATGGCACCCTTACGAGTGATGCTGATGTAGCAGAACGAGTTGAGGCACCTGTGGTAAGAGAAGAACCGCCACAACCACGAAGGTCGGAAAGGCCACGTCGCGCTACACAGAAAATGAATCTCCTAGTTACTGGAGAGCGCGACATATTGTTGATGGACAATGATGAGCCTAGAACCTATGCGGAAGCTATGATGGACCCAGATTCCAAGAAATGGCAAAGTGCCATGAGATCCGAGATAGATTCCATGGGGCAAAATCAAGTTTGGAACTTAGTTGACCCGCCTGATGGTGTGAGAACGATATGATCGAGGCGCTTAAGGATATGTTCCAAACTCAGGCCAGGACTGAAAGGTTCAATGTCTCAAAGGCCTCTGTGGAAACCAAGCTAGCAGAAGGCGCAGCTGTAGGGCCACATGTGATCAAGATGGTTGGTTACTCACAGAGGTTGGAGAAGCTAGGCTTCCCACTTGGCCCAGAGTTAGCCACTGATTTTATTCTAGCATCACTTCCGCCTAGCTTTGGGAACTTCATTTTGAACTACCATATGCATGGGGCGGAGAAGGGATTGAATGAGTTGTGTGGCATGCTCAAGACAGCAGAGGCTGACGTTAAGAAAAGCGCTAGCAGCAGCCATGTGATGGCGATCCAAAACAGGCCTAACTTCAAGAAGAAGGGCAAATCTTGGAAGAAGAAGGGGAAGGCTAAAGATGTGATCTCTAAGCCAAACCCAACACCCCGGACTCAGTCTGGACCAGCTGCAGGCAAGGAGTGTTTTCACTGTAAAGAACTTGGTCACTGGAAAAGGAATTGCAAGCTGTACCTAGCTTCCCTGAAGAATGGCGGTAGTAAGACTACTTCCGCATCAGGTACACTTGTCATTCATATTACAGACATTTTCCTCGCTGATTTTTTAGCACTCATCTAAAGAGTTGCGGAATTGTTCCACAGCTAACGCCACCTGGAACACCTCAGAGGAACGGTGTGTCCGAGCGACGTAATCGAACCTTGTTAGACATGGTGCGATCAATGATGAGCCAGTCAGATCTACCGTTATCATTTTGGGGTTACGCTCTAGAAACAGCAGCTTTCACACTAAATAGGGTACCATCTAAGTCCGTGGAGAAGACACCATATGAGATATGGACTGGCAAGACTCCCAGTTTGTCTTTTCTGAAAATTTGGAGTTGTGATGCATATGTCAAGCGACTTCAGTCGGACAAGCTTACACCCAAGTCGGACAAGTGCATATTCGTGGGATATCAAAAGGAAACCATTGGATATTATTTCTACAACTGATCAGAGGGCCAGAAAATGAATCTCCTAGTTACGGGAGAGCGCGACATATTGTTGATGGACAATGATGAGCCTAGGACCTATGCGGAAGCTATGATGGACCCAGATTCCGAGAAATGGCAAAGTGCCATGAGATCCGAGATAGATTCCATGGGGCAAAATCAAGTTTGGAACTTAGTTGACCCGCCTGATGGTGTGAGACCCATCGAGTGCAAATGGATCTTTAAGAGAAAGAGAGATGTAGACGGAAATGTTAACGTCTATAAAGCACGACTTGTTGCAAAAGGTTTTCGACAAGTTCAAGGAGTTGACTACGACGAGACATTCTCTCCAGTAGCGATGCTTAAATCTATCCGGATCATTCTAGCAATAGCTGCGTATTTTACTTATGAGATATGGCAGATGGATGTCAAAACAGCTTTCCTAAATGGGAATCTAGAAGAGGATGTATACATGATACAACCAGAAGGTTTTGTCAATCCAACTAATGCTGAAAAAATTTGCAAGCTTCAGAAATCAATCTATGGATTAAAGCAAGCATCTCGGAGTTGGAACCTTCGTTTTGATGAGGTAGTCAAAGGGTTTGACTTCCGGCAGAATGAAGAAGAGGCTTGTGTTTACAAGAAGGAAAGTGGGAGCTCTGTTGTATTTCTAATCTTGTATGTGGATGACATATTGTTGATTGGGAATGATATTCCTATGCTAGAATCCGTTAAGACTTCGCTGAAAAATAGTTTTTCTATGAAGGACTTAGGGGAAGCTGCATACATTCTGGGCATAAGGATCTATAGGGATAGATCAAGGAGGCTTATAGGATTAAGTCAAGATACTTATATTGACAAGGTGCTGAATCGGTTCAGCATGGAACAGTCCAAGAAAGGGTTCTTGCCTATGTCACATGGCATACACCTCAGCAAGACTCAGTGTCCTACGACGACTGATGAGCGGGAGCGCATGAGTAAGGTCCCTTATGCTTCAGCAATTGGATCCATCATGTACGCCATGATAAGTACTCGTCCAGATGTCTCATATGCTCTAAGTGTTACGAGCAGACACCAGTCTAATCCAGGTGAAAGTCACTGGACAGCGGTGAAAAACATTCTTAAGTACTTTAGAAGGACTAAAGATGTGTTCCTAGTCTATGGAGGTGAGGAAGAGCTCATTGTAAAGGGTTACACTGATGCTAGTTTCCAAACTGATCCAGACGATTCAAAGTCGCAATCAGGATTTGTGTTCACAATAAACGGTGGTGCTGTGAGCTGGAAAAGTTCTAAGCAAGATACTGTGGCTGATTCTACAACGGAAGCAGAGTACATCGCAGCTTCGGAAGCGGCGAAGGAAGGTGTTTGGATGAGGAAGTTTCTCATTGAGCTTGGTGTGTTTCCCAATGCATCTAGCCCATTGGAACTCTACTGTGACAACAATGGGGCAATTGCACAGGCTAAGGAGCCGAGGAATCACCAGAAAAACAAACATGTACTGCGGAAGTTTCACCTCATTCGAGAGTTCGTTAGACGTGGTGAGATAAAGATATGCAAAATACATACGGATTTGAATATTGCTGATCCTTTGACAAAGGCTCTTCCACGGCCTAAACATGAATCACACACGAGAGCTATGGGTATTAGATATCATTTAGATTAGCTCCAGTGTGAGTGGACAATGTTTTGTATCTATGACATATTGTTTATTTATTGAATATCCATGAAAGGCAACTTGTATATGATTAGCAATTATGTGAATTGTTTGTGAAACTCTATACTTGTATGGTTATTCAAAAAGTTGTCCCTAATTTGATTAGCACATGTATTAGTTGATGACTATGTTTCACAAGTCATGGACATGGAGATGTCAAACTAATAATGTGGGCACATGTATGACATGGGGCTGGACTGACCCAACTTGAAATTTTGTTATATGTTTATCTCTTTTCACAGCGCGTATGCTTTGTCCTAAGACCTGAGATTGTCATATGTACTCAAGATGTGAATTGACCTACTTAGGGACTGTCAAACGCTACTCCGTAACTGGGTAGTTATAAAGGTGGTTTTCGGGTTTGTCAGGAAGCATTGTATGAGGCGTGGTCAATCAAGATGGGATTTGCCCCTCTCTATATGAGAGAGATATCTCTACAGTTGGCGCACCAGATAGGGGTAGATTGGTGAGCTGTTTCGATTCAAAAACACCGTTGGCTCGATGGCAGATCAATCTCGCGTTGTCTTCCTCGAATACGTTGAGAAGAAATGCATGGCCGTGCTAGGTTAAGTGTTAACCTCTTGAAGGATCTGACTCACAGTTTCGAGAAAGAGAGGTCTGACTTGGAGTTAGACCAAATATCGTGAGGCAAAGGGAATAGCTTGTACGTGATGTTGTGATGGTTCGACTGATATGATCTTTACGTATTCATGGGAGTTGACACGTCTTGCTAGAGGCCGCTATCAACTATTGGAACGAGTAGGAGTACTCGAACCATGTCTATGTGTACGTGAACCCATAGGGTCACACACTTAAGAGGTTTGGAACACTGAAAACTTGCCTATGTGATTGTCTCTAGTGCAAGTGGGAGATTGTTGGGAATATGCCCAAGAGACAACTGGATTCGATCCACTAGTCTTAATGGGCCACAAATGTTGTGAAGCCCATTACCAGGGGAAGGGGTGCTTTATTTATTAGTCCCATATTGCTAATGGAACATGGTGTGGAGAATTTCATCCAAATAAATAGAGACCAAACCCCTCCTGAGAAAGACACGACTTCCAAGCAATAGTTGCTTTTCTCCCCATCGTGCTCGCGGACCTAGCAGTCCGGTGCGCGACGTTTCAATCCTCGTACGTGTGGATACCTCGGAGGATTTTAGCATATTTGGCTCACATCTCACAACTTTGGACACAAAGTCAATAGTTCATAAGCAGACGGACGTAAGCAACTGCACTGCACTGCCACCTCGACGCGTTCGTCTACATCGAGCCGGCTTCCGCTGCAACTGCGCGTCTAGTGGTAACGATCCGTGATCTATAACTGCTGCTGTTCCTGTTTTTCGGGTAAACGAGTTTTGTATGTGCTAGCGTAGCCTCCTCGTTTCCCTTCAACCTTGCACTGGGACTGGCCTAACTGCACCAGTGTAAATACACTTAATACACGCCAGGCTACTTTGGCCCGACATATATGGACCTATAAGGATAATGATTGCTGCAGTAGTGCATCCATCAATGAATTTACCATGCATGGCAATCATATCCACACACAACAAAGATTAGGCCATGGTGCACGTCCTGTAGGATTAAGCTTAGTTCATGGATTGACCGTGCATGACAATCATATTCAAACAGAGCAATTAGTCATCCATCTATTACCACTTTTGACACATAATGCAAACAAATGCCTTGACCAGATGTGTTCATGCACGAGGCGTGTGTACATCAAAACTTAGCCCATGCTGCATCTCTCTATAAAACCACGCACCCACCACACTATCTTCAATCGCAAACACCACAAGATCGATCCCGAGCCAGCAAACGCAATGGCAGCTCAACACGTAGCAGTGCTACACGACCTGCTCCATCGACGTCTCTATGACGAAGCACAAGCAGCTCCACTAGCACTCATCTCCTTCCTCGCCACCCTCCTCGCCGTCGTGCTCCTGCCGCTCCTACTCCGCCGCTTCGTGGCATCCACCGCCAGCGCCAGCGACGACAAGCTCCTGGGCAAGCTCCCTTCGCCGCCGAACAAGCTCCCCATCATCGGCCACCTCCACCTCATGGGCGCCCTCCCTCACATCTCCCTCGCCGCGCTCGCCGCCAAGCATGGGCCCGACCTGATGCTCCTCCGCCTCGGCACCGTGCCCACCGTCGTCGCCTCGTCGCCGCGCACCGCCGAGGCCATCCTCCGCACGCACGACCACATCTTCGCGTCTAGGCCCCGGTCCATGGTCGCCGACATCATCTTCTACGGCCAGTCCGACTCCTGTTACTCGGTCTACGGCGACCACTTCCGGAAGGTCAGGAAGGTGGTCACCGTGCACCTGCTCAACTCCAAGAAGGTGCAGTCCAACCGGCTGGCGCGGGAGGAAGAGGTGGGGCTGGTCATGGCCAAGCTCGCCACCGCCGCCACCGCGGGCGCCATCGTGGACATGGCCGAGCTGCTGCACTCGTTGGCAAACGACCTCATCTGCCGCGCCGTCTCCGGCAAGTTCTTCCAGGAGGAAGGCCGGAACAAAATGTTCCGGGAGCTCATCAACACCAACACCAGTCTCCTGGGAGCCTTCAACCTCGAGGACTACTTCCCGAGGTTGGCGAGGGTGGAGCTGCTCAGCAAGGTCATCTGCGCCAAGGCCAAGAAGATCAGTAAAAGGTGGGACAAGCTGCTCGACAGCCTTATCGACGACCATGCGGCCAGGGCAGCGCGGCGTGAGGAGGACGTCGCCGCCGAGCAGGACGACAGCGACTTAATCGACGTCCTGCTCTCCCGTCAAAAGGAGTACGACCTCACTAGGAACCATATCAAAGCCATCTTGATAGTAAGTGCTGCTACTATACTATTTTACACTACTACAGGATTCAACATCACAAACGGTTTTAAAAGGTCATCACAAACGGTTTTGGGAAGTGTTTGTGAAAGGTCGTTTGTGATGCCTGGGGCTATCACAAACGGTTCATGAACCGTTTGTGATGTGGGGCATCACAAACGGTTCTTGTTAAAAACCGTTTGTGATGGCCAGGCATCACAAACGGTTTTCAACAAGAACCCTTTGTGATGCCTGGGCATCACAAAGGGTTCTTGTTGAAAACCGTTTGTGATTATGTTTTTTCATTTTTTTATATACAGCACATATACAGCCCATATACACATCTCAATCACATATACGGCACACATACACATCACAGGCATATATAAATCTCAAAGATATCACATGTTCACATCACAAGCACAATTCAACAACATTTTGCAAGTTTCAAACTTAAACCAAATTCGAAACTTATTACAAGTCCAACGTATGTGACATGTCTTACACCTTAAGAATGTTAAACTCGCCGTCGTCGCTCACAATTTCATCCATGATGAACCCAGCTAGTTGTTCTTGGAGTGCAGTCACCTCTCCTGGAAGCATCTCCGAGACACCTAGTTCTAATTCCTGCACAAAACGACATTGTGAAACAACCAAATACATTAGCATATATATTGTTTAAACACATGTTCGGAAAGCGAAAGACATGATTCAATTACTAGATTAGTACGAACCAGATCTTCTAATGCGCTAAAGTCATCTCCGCTGAAGCAGTGAATGTAGTGCATACAATAGAACCCGCAATCGCTTGTGCCCGGCGGCTGTCTTTTAATCCACTTGGCATCGTCGACGGAGAACCTTTTCCAATAAGGTCTATGCATCCTCGGGTATTTTTTGCAATACATTGCGAATATGCTATACAATATTAAATAGTAATTGAGATTGGGTTGATGAAAGAAAACATAATACGACTCGGTAGAACGAACCAACACAACATTAAATACTTACTTGTCTAGCTTGTCAAGAAGTGGCTGAATGAGTTCTCGAGGCCTCATTAATGAGTCGAGAACCCTTATGTGGCTCTTTAGAAGGGAGATTTCCAAAAGAACATAATGCATCCTGTAAAACATTTCACACATGTTAGAAAATAGTGAATGATTCGTGTTATTGTATAGATGCATGCAACTAGGAACACACTTACGAGCAGTTGTACGGTAGAAGTATGCGATCCTTCTCTCTCAGCGCGCAGAAAGCGTTGTAGAGATAATGGCCCGTGTCGACGTTATGCAAGGTCGTTTCATTTATCGTGACCGGGTCCAGGAAGGCTACATCTTTGCATATATTGTTTCGCCTAAAATTTTGAGCCTCCATCCTACAAAAAGTTAAAGCTATGAGAGTTTATGTCGTCATCAAAAGAACGAAAGAGATTTAGTTACGGTACTTACAAGCACCAAAGGAACACGAGGCTGACATCGAGGCTCTGTCGTTGGTAGAACTGATGTAGAATATTGAAATCAATCCACAATATGTTATGAGTGCTGTTCTTGCCCTCGTCCACCTTGCCGAACCATTCGATCGGGTATCTGACCCCAAACTGTGTTGAACCACCTTGCATTTTGTACCATTGATGCAAGTTCCTCATCCTCGTCGGTAGACGAGGGATATCATCTGGGCAAACCAGGTCGTTCCCATACACGAACGGCCATTGGGGCGCGAGTGGCGCGAATGGCACATCCACTTCATTGCCTTCTTGCAACTGATGGAGTTGTTGCGTTGAGAGACCGGTTTCTTCCATGAATTGCTTCCTAGCTGCTTCCTCCCTTTGCGCAGCCGTTAGTTTGAGCATATCCCTGCTGTAGTTACGTACTGCCTTTTTAGACACCATACGCTCAAACTCTGACCGGCTCGGTTTATTATTCACTGTCTTGATAAAATTCCTGGAGAAATGATCAATGGCAGATTTGGATATCTCAACTTCCTCCTTCTCACGCATCAGGGATGTAATGCTACCACTCACTGGTTTTTTCTTCGACTTGCTCTCATGCGGGCTTGAAACGGATTGTCGACGCTTGGAAGGCGGACTTGGTTGCCTAGGAGGCGGACTTGGTTGCCTAGAAAGGTTCTGATCATTCATGCCGCCGTCCTCCTCCTCTGACTCCGAATCCGTATCGCCAAAGGATATATAGCGTTTGCGCCACCCGACAATGCAACCAAGGTTAAACGGTTTTCAACAAGAACCCTTTGTGATGCCTGGAGAAAACATACACAACATTAAATACTTACTTGTCTAGCTTGTCAAGAAGTGGCTGAATGAGTTCTCGAGGCCTCATTAATGAGTCGAGAACCCTTATGTGGCTCTTTAGAAGGGAGATTTCCAAAAGAACATAATGCATCCTGTAAAACATTTCACACATGTTAGAAAATAGTGAATGATTCGTGTTATTGTATAGATGCATGCAACTAGGAACACACTTACGAGCAGTTGTACGGTAGAAGTATGCGATCCTTCTCTCTCAGCGCGCAGAAAGCGTTGTAGAGATAATGGCCCGTGTCGACGTTATGCAAGGTCGTTTCATTTATCGTGACCGGGTCCAGGAAGGCTACATCTTTGCATATATTGTTTCGCCTAAAATTTTGAGCCTCCATCCTACAAAAAGTTAAAGCTATGAGAGTTTATGTCGTCATCAAAAGAACGAAAGAGATTTAGTTACGGTACTTACAAGCACCAAAGGAACACGAGGCTGACATCGAGGCTCTGTCGTTGGTAGAACTGATGTAGAATATTGAAATCAATCCACAATATGTTATGAGTGCTGTTCTTGCCCTCGTCCACCTTGCCGAACCATTCGATCGGGTATCTGACCCCAAACTGTGTTGAACCACCTTGCATTTTGTACCATTGATGCAAGTTCCTCATCCTCGTCGGTAGACGAGGGATATCATCTGGGCAAACCAGGTCGTTCCCATACACGAACGGCCATTGGGGCGCGAGTGGCGCGAATGGCACATCCACTTCATTGCCTTCTTGCAACTGATGGAGTTGTTGCGTTGAGAGACCGGTTTCTTCCATGAATTGCTTCCTAGCTGCTTCCTCCCTTTGCGCAGCCGTTAGTTTGAGCATATCCCTGCTGTAGTTACGTACTGCCTTTTTAGACACCATACGCTCAAACTCTGACCGGCTCGGTTTATTATTCACTGTCTTGATAAAATTCCTGGAGAAATGATCAATGGCAGATTTGGATATCTCAACTTCCTCCTTCTCACGCATCAGGGATGTAATGCTACCACTCACTGGTTTTTTCTTCGACTTGCTCTCATGCGGGCTTGAAACGGATTGTCGACGCTTGGAAGGCGGACTTGGTTGCCTAGGAGGCGGACTTGGTTGCCTAGAAAGGTTCTGATCATTCATGCCGCCGTCCTCCTCCTCTGACTCCGAATCCGTATCGCCAAAGGATATATAGCGTTTGCGCCACCCGACAATGCAACCAAGGTTAAACGGTTTTCAACAAGAACCCTTTGTGATGCCTGGAGAAAACATACACAACATTAAATACTTACTTGTCTAGCTTGTCAAGAAGTGGCTGAATGAGTTCTCGAGGCCTCATTAATGAGTCGAGAACCCTTATGTGGCTCTTTAGAAGGGAGATTTCCAAAAGAACATAATGCATCCTGTAAAACATTTCACACATGTTAGAAAATAGTGAATGATTCGTGTTATTGTATAGATGCATGCAACTAGGAACACACTTACGAGCAGTTGTACGGTAGAAGTATGCGATCCTTCTCTCTCAGCGCGCAGAAAGCGTTGTAGAGATAATGGCCCGTGTCGACGTTATGCAAGGTCGTTTCATTTATCGTGACCGGGTCCAGGAAGGCTACATCTTTGCATATATTGTTTCGCCTAAAATTTTGAGCCTCCATCCTACAAAAAGTTAAAGCTATGAGAGTTTATGTCGTCATCAAAAGAACGAAAGAGATTTAGTTACGGTACTTACAAGCACCAAAGGAACACGAGGCTGACATCGAGGCTCTGTCGTTGGTAGAACTGATGTAGAATATTGAAATCAATCCACAATATGTTATGAGTGCTG
Organism: Echinochloa crus-galli; assembly: GCA_900205405.1. Taxonomy (NCBI): domain Eukaryota; kingdom Viridiplantae; phylum Streptophyta; class Magnoliopsida; order Poales; family Poaceae; genus Echinochloa; species Echinochloa crus-galli. The sequence goes on along the minus strand of OAMR01000649.1, from coordinate 394,225 downwards.
TTCTTGCCCTCGTCCACCTTGCCGAACCATTCGATCGGGTATCTGACCCCAAACTGTGTTGAACCACCTTGCATTTTGTACCATTGATGCAAGTTCCTCATCCTCGTCGGTAGACGAGGGATATCATCTGGGCAAACCAGGTCGTTCCCATACACGAACGGCCATTGGGGCGCGAGTGGCGCGAATGGCACATCCACTTCATTGCCTTCTTGCAACTGATGGAGTTGTTGCGTTGAGAGACCGGTTTCTTCCATGAATTGCTTCCTAGCTGCTTCCTCCCTTTGCGCAGCCGTTAGTTTGAGCATATCCCTGCTGTAGTTACGTACTGCCTTTTTAGACACCATACGCTCAAACTCTGACCGGCTCGGTTTATTATTCACTGTCTTGATAAAATTCCTGGAGAAATGATCAATGGCAGATTTGGATATCTCAACTTCCTCCTTCTCACGCATCAGGGATGTAATGCTACCACTCACTGGTTTTTTCTTCGACTTGCTCTCATGCGGGCTTGAAACGGATTGTCGACGCTTGGAAGGCGGACTTGGTTGCCTAGGAGGCGGACTTGGTTGCCTAGAAAGGTTCTGATCATTCATGCCGCCGTCCTCCTCCTCTGACTCCGAATCCGTATCGCCAAAGGATATATAGCGTTTGCGCCACCCGACAATGCAACCAAGGTTATCTCTCAACCGTACGGCGTCATCCTCCCCCGGAATTTCCAGCTCCAGTATGCCGTACCGCTTTTTGACTAGTGCATCAAGTGTGACTCTTGCAAAGCCAACGGGCAACTCACGGCAATGCAACACCTCTCGTTCCCTAGTAGGCAGAGCTTGACCAATGGCCACCTTAGTCTTAATCAACCCTAACATCACATATAGCTTGCAACTTCTCGGGTCCGTGATATCATCCACTGGAAATCTCAAGTTGGGATCTTCTACGGGAGGATTCACGTTACTCCCGCAGCTGCTACGATGCCCCAGTGGGCTAGTGATAATTGGGTCGGCATTTGAAGCTGCAACAGGCGGACGCTGGCTCATTTGTTGCATTTCCTCACGCAACTTATCATTCGAAGCCTGCATTTCGTCACGGAGCTGTTGCAAAAGCTGCTCGTAGGATGCTTTGCCCCGAGACCGACTTCTGTACGAGCCCGAATGAAACTCAAAGGTTTTCAGCCATGGAACGTTTCCTGCACCTCGTGTACGTCCGGGATGCTCTTTGTTTCCCAAGGCCCGGGTAAGCGCATCATTCACACTCTCTGATTCAACGGAACCTGAGGCAATCTCTGAATGTGCTTGCTCGATCCGTTTAACCGCTTCTTCGGCACGAGAATCCTTATGCATAAGCTTCCCATCAGGCCCGTATTTACACCCGTGCCCTAGAGCCCAAGTCACGGACCTTGGCTCCCAATTTGCTGTCTGCAGCTCGACACCACTCCTTTCCAGCTCATCAGCCTCCTTCTCCCACTCGGGTATCTTCCTCACGTACCCACGAGATCCTGTGGTATGTGGGTGTAAATTTTTCTTGGCTGCCTCAGAATTTCTGGCGCTAGCGGCTTTGGCATCCTCAGAGAGCTTGTATGCCACAAATTCTTCCCAGAAAGGTCGCTGAATTGGGCATTTTGAGAAATCTGGAACAGTTCCTTCCATGACATGCTTCTTGTTGAGTTGATGCTTGAAATATTGAAACCGACCAGCCATTACCTGGAGGGCTTTGTGCTTCATAACGTCCTCCGTACCGGCAGGGAAGGTGAACTTTTCTGTCAACTTGACCCAGCATATCTCCTTGACCTCATTCGGAACTGTCCACTGTGGATGTTGTTTACTGTTCCAGTACCTCCATTTGATGGGAATATTCTCCCTCACTATTTTGCCGATGGTCGTCTTGTAGGGCCCCTGGGCCGATATAGGATCTACAGGCTCTCCGGTTTCATCGACCTCGAGGATTAGAGTTCGGCCTTCCGGCATCTTGCTTGGCCCTCGCTTGGACCTTCGTTTCTTTGATGAGGTGGTTGCGGTTTCCTCGGCGGCTTGGTTCTCAACAATTGGCGAGTCGCCGGCTGCGAGGTTGAGGAAATTGCTCGGGCTTCCTTCATGGTAATCGGCCCCTGTCACATCATTGTTACGACCATCGGCCCCTTGATTCTCCCCGTCATCGGTGGCGGGTTGGGCACGACGGGTCTTGAATAGTGAGAAACGTCCCATTGTAGCTACATAAAAAAATTGACAGACCATAGAAATGACAGCATAATTGGAATGAAAAGAGCAAAATACAAGATTTTGTCTATATTTAGATAACAAATTAACTTCGCTTATTGCCTGCAACTGATGGAGTTGTTGCGTTGAGAGACCGGTTTCTTCCATGAATTGGTGCATTTTTTTAGCATATGCTCTTCGTCGGTTAACATTTTCCTTTCTTTATGCCTAAACACGGTAGTTAGATGGTAGCATACCAGAGTCCAGAACAGCGGAACCATAGAATGCAATGCATGTGACACGGCAGCTGAAGCTAGCACCCCAAACACATGCACTCCCCGTATGTACAAAAAAATCGGGTCCACAGACATGAATTCTGGAGGGAAGCTGAGATCACTTTCTTGAACGCTTTCAGAAATGCCAGACAGCTAGCGAAGAGCTACAAGACGAGCAGCCACGTTTTACACACACCAAACTACGAGCGTGGGACCACTACTACAGGATTCAACATCACAAACGGTTTTAAAAGGTCATCACAAACGGTTTTGGGAAGTGTTTGTGAAAGGTCGTTTGTGATGCCTGGGGCTATCACAAACGGTTCATGAACCGTTTGTGATGTGGGGCATCACAAACGGTTCTTGTTAAAAACCGTTTGTGATG
>OAMR01000649.1:359938-391187 GCA_900205405.1 Echinochloa crus-galli | reverse complement strand
AATTACATGCATTTATTGCTGGGTAAATCAACATCACAAACGGTTCTTGTTAAAACCGTTTGTGATGGCAGCCTATCACAAACGGTTTTTGCCCTGAAATCCGTTTGTGATAGAGCCTGTTTAAGTACCCGCGAAATTTTTAGCCTCCCCCGCGAAATTTTTCAGACTCGCGCGCGCCGTTTCCTTCCCCGCCAGGCTGCTCCGCCGCCGCTCGTCCGCTGCCCCTTCCACCGCCGCCGCCGCTCCACCGCCAGGCACTCCACCGCCGCTGCGCTCCACCGCCGCTCCGCTCCCGACCGCTGCCCCTTCCCCGGCGACCCTGCTCTGGCACGCCTGCCCGCGGCGCGGCACCTCCCACGGCGCCCCTGCCCACGGCGGCCCTCAGTTGGCGGGGGCCTCTCCGCGGCGTCCGTCGCCGGCTGGCCGGCCCGTCCTCGTCGTCCTCCAGCCGCATCCTGCGGCGTCCCTGCCTGCGCCCCGCCCGTCCTCGTCGTCCTCCGGCGCTCCCGTCCCCGCTCCAGTCCGCGGCGCCCCTGCCTTGCCGCCGCCCGCCTCCGACCCCGACCAAACTCCGGCCAAGGTGAGCCCACACCTTCCCCAACCCTAGTCCGGCGAAGAACGGCCGGCTATCGCCGCCGGCGAAGCCCATGGCCGCCGGAGGACCACATTGCAAGGAAACGGTTAATTTTAGGGTCCTATCTGTAAACAAACCAGATCTAGCTGTTGTTATGCAATTGTTTTGATGTTTACCTGGCAATTTTGTGTGATGACCATTTGAGGTGATAGCCCCATCACAAACGGTTTTCAAGGCTCCAGGCTACCAGCCGTTGGAACCGTTTGTGATGGGGGCCATCACAAACGGTTCTTGTTAAGAACCGTTTGTGATGCTGGGGGGCATCACAAACGGTTCTTAACAAGAACCGTTTGTGATGGCCCCCATCACAAACGGTTCCAACGGCTGGTAGCCTGGAGCCTTGAAAACCGTTTGTGATGGGGCTATCAAAACCGTTTGTGATCAATTGTTTGTGATGTTGAGTTCTCTAGTAGTGTTATTTCTCAGTTCGACGCACGCTACCCTATTTACGTATTTATTGTTTGTGTTTCTATAATAATTGCAGGACATGTTTGAAGCGGGTACCGACACATCTTACGCCACCCTCGAGGTCGCCATGGCTGAGCTTATGTGAAAGCCGCACCTCATGGCAAAGCTTCAAGAAGAGGTGAGGAGGAGCGTGCCCCGTGGCCAAGACATGGTCACTGAAAGCGATCTGGCTAACATGACCTACTTGAAGGCTGTCATCAAAGAGACGCTCCGGCTACACCCAGCAGGTCCCCTCCTAATCCCACATCTCTCTATGGACACGTGCGACATTGACGGCTACACGATTCCATCCGGAACACGTGTCATCGTCAATGCCTGGGCAATCGGGAGGTTTGGCGGCTACTGGGACAACCCGAACGAGTTCATACCAGAGAGGTTTATGGATGCCAATGATGTTGATCTCAAGGGAAAAGACTTCCATTACTTGCCGTTCGGGTCAGGACGAAGGATGTGCCCAGGGATTCACGCCGCAGCTGCTACTATTGAGATTATGCTGGCAAACCTCATGTATCGTTTTGACTGGGAGCTGCCAGCGGGGGTAAAGAAGGAGGACATTGATATGACTGAGGTGTTTGGATTAAGCGTGCACATGAAAGAGAAGCTCTTCCTAATCCCCAAAGCTGCTTGGTGAGTACAGAACTTGTTGCCTTCATGCCGTAGAACGAATGTTGAGCGAAGATGAATAATGGTGCACTGAAGAACGTGTGTTTACATGCATCGCTAGGTCTGTCGATGTGCTGTAATGTACTCTCTCCGTCCCAAAATAAGTGGACATCTCGTATTTCGAGGAGTCAACAAGTTTTAAGTTTAACTAGATATATAGAAAAATAATATTAACATTTGTGTCTCTAAACAAGTGTGCTATGAAAATGTATGACATGATTAATCTAATAATGTTTATTTAGTATCATAATTATTAATATTTTTCAATATATATTTGATCAAACTTTAAAGTGTTTGACTCCTCGAAGTGCGAGATGTCCACTTATTTTGGGAGGGAGGGTGTAGTTCATTTGTCTATGCTATAATGTCAAGTGTATATATAGTACGTTTTGTGTTGGCTTGTTATCGTACCATCAGTCAATTTCATGTTGCATGTAGGCTAAACCTACTAGTACTACCAAAGTAGTATGTATGTCCTTGAAAGAATAAATTAGTATTCTACTCCCTCCGTTCCTAAATGTAGGTCGTTTGACTTTTTTGACTTCAAGTTTGACCGCTTCGTCTTATTCAAAAAAACTTGTGAAAATATAGTCAAATTTAAGACACTTTTATAGATTATATATTAATAAAACAGTCACCATAAAAAATATGATAATTTACACAAACGTTTAAATAAGACGAAATGGTCAAACTTAGGTTAAAAAGTCAAACGACCTATATTTAGAAACGGAGAGAGTATAAACTTATTGAAGACGGTCTTTTATTTTCTTTTTATAACTTCGCACCATTGACCCACCATTTGCCCTGATTCTTTCCACACCAATAGTCTACACGATTTATAAACAGCGCGGGGATAATGTTGGTGGATATATGCAAAAACTCGATCTCCTTCCTCAGGTTCAATTTGAAAAACGAGAGATGGGAATCCTTGTGCACCTGTTATATTTTGATTAAATTTAACTGCCTATCTTATCGCTATTAGGATACTCTCATTTTATCAATTAGTGAACACCTGAGCCGCGCCTTCTCTTCTTTCCTCCGGTCTTTGTTCACAATGAGTCAACGACCCAATCCAGCATTGTGTCCTCAAATGTGTCGACGACCTCCAAAAGGTTATCTCTTCTACTCTCCTAACACCGATTGATACAGTGCAGGTTCATGTGAATCACCAATTTAATCAGTGACATCTGGAGATGTGCATGCTCCTTTGTTCACATCACTGAACTCTGTTATTGCGTTGGCGATCACCGACCTATGTTCAGCTGATTGCGTCGACAATCACCAACGCATTAGATGAATTGCGCCGATGAACGATCTTCATGTATTTTGCTGTGTTTCTTCACGATTTTTTTGTTCTGATTGATCTTGCAATTAAGCAAATATCAGCATTTGGAATCTTTAAAATATTTCTAAGGCCAGTCTCAATGGGGATTTCCATGGGAGTTTCATGGCATTAAATGTGCTGATGTGACATAGGAGAGAGAAGGAAGAGATTCATGATTTGTGAGAGGAGTTTCATCAGTCTCATCACCATGAAACTTTTTTGGCACAGTTACCTAGTTTCTGGACTAGGTATCCGTGTAGTGAAATTGTGCATTGAAACTGACCTAAGTCATTGCATTTAGATGGCGTGAAATCAAATCTTGAAACCTATAAAACCTTAATCTCGACAAACTCATTATTCTTGATGATCGTGTTGTCACTAAATCATCAATCACAAACAATGGCATAGGCCATTTTCCTTGCATGGTGTCCTCCTCGCAAAGTTTGGAACTGGGTAGTGTCGTGGGGAAGTCCCATCTGGTCCTATAGGTCGAATGACATTACAACATCCCAGCTCTTGTACTTCATAACGTCATGACCCGAGGTCCCATAGAGCCAGATAGGGCTGGGAAAAAAGCTCGAGGCTCGTGAACTGACTCGGCTCGTTCATAGGTTCGGATCAGTTCAGCTCGGCTCGACCTCTTAAACGAACCGAGCCAAACTTCATTTTCAGCCCGTTTCGTTAACGAGCTTGCTCGTGAACTGCTCATGAGCCGCCGTTCGATAGGCTCACTGCTCGTGAACTGCTCATGAGCTGTTCGATAGGCTCATTAGGCTCGAAAAATATAATAACACTAAATTTAGTTGTTATTGGTATAGTAGTATTTTTATTATTTTGCTAAAATAAACTTGTTATTCAACTTGTAAGTTAAATCTAGCATTAACCGAGTCTATTTTGAGTCTTTAAACTTCTACATTATTCTAATTTATTAATTTTCTTTACTTATTTTTATAATATCATTAATAGTTATACTTCTAAATATTATTAACATGCTTAAATTATAATATCTGGGTTACTATCATATTTATTTTTTACATTAATGTTGAATGGTGTTTGGCTCGTGAACCAAACGAGCCGACTCGAGCTTTTAGAACGAACCGAGCCAAACTCAACTTTAGCTCATTAACCTTAATGAGCCGAGCCGAACTAGCTCGTTATTAAACGAGCCATAACGGGCCGAGCCTTAACGAGCCGAGCTAGCTCGGCAGCCACCCCTAGAGCCAGACCCAATGACCCCTGCATCCTGGCCGTTTTCATGGCAGGCCCCAAGTGCCATGGTGGTTCCATTTCCATCTATTGTTGTCAAAGGAGTATGTTACCTCACTATAATAGGCGTTGCCTGTTGACACAAAGATTGCTTGGCCACTTGGGTGCACTGAATATGACACGATGCTTTTATCTTTGCCGGAGCAAGTGACGTCGGATACAAGATGCAATATTGTGGACATGAATGGATTTTCTGTACCTCGAGCCCCATTGGACATATCATTTGCTTCATCTCGTACGTGTTTTTAAGGCAACCTATTCGGGCTTGGAAGCATCTTTTACATATGACCCAACAAACTGTTAAACCTGTGTCTCACAGGCCATTAGATGACTTCAACTCCAATAGTAAGATGTCAGCTTCAAGCTTGGACATGCTGTATCCATGGTACAAAAGAGTTTTGGCATCCTTCCTCATCCGCTCCAGCTTCTTCAAATTCTTCGCATCAAGGCATTCTGGCTTACCATCACGTACCATCTGGTCAGTGCCATCCACCACATCACCATCTGCTAATGTCTCTGCAAAGTTATCTATGGATTATTCAGGGACATTTCCCATATCATCCCGTGTGGCCTCCTGGAATGTTTCCGCAATTTCTCAACAACATTTGGTTGTGTGGTTTCATTCTCACCTTCCTCCACATGCTTGTTCCAAATCTTATAGTTTGCCATGAAACCCCTACACAGCAAGTGACGTCGGATCTGCTCGACGTTTCGAAACTGCTTCTGGTTTTTGCAATCAATGCACGATCAGTAGATATATTCATCGCTTGTTCAGTACACCCTCGCAACATTCACAATGGAGTCAACCCCATTGACAAAGTTGTCATCTCCACTAGCACCATACATCCAACCTCATTTATTACAAAAAATGAGTTTGTCCTTAAACCAATATTCCAAGATAATAAAACAATAATGCCAAATTATTTGAAAATCAATTGCATGAAGTGTTTCTAGATACAAACCTTGGTTCAAGGGAGTGGATCCTCTTACATGCGGAACAGGAGCCCATCTATCAAATTGATGCCAAATTTCAAAACCTAGTGGTTCAAACAATTTTGTTAAAGCATTCAAGGTTCTAGAAAATAAGCAAAGCAAGCTAAATACCAACCTTGTTGCAATGGAATGAGAGTTACACATTTGGATAATCCATGAATAAATTGATGAAAAATGGCCTAGAGGCAAAAAAAAGAGACTTTCCATCACATTCGTCTCAATTTTGATAAGCATTCAAGGTTCTAGAAAGTAAGCAAAGAAAGCTAGATGCTAACCTTTTTGCAATGGAATGAGAGTTAAACATTTGGATAATCCATGAAGAAATTGATGAAAATGGCCTAGAGGCAAAAAAAAAGACTTTCCATGACATTCATCTCAATTTTGCAACAATCAAACAAAACAATCAGGGAACGATGCCTATATACTAATCCTCCAGAAAGTAATTGATGTAGAGTTGCTCTATTGATGTACATGAGAAATGAGCTCTAGAGTGGATGGAAGAGCCCCTCTATCAAATTCATGGCAAATCTCAAAATCTAGTGGTTGGAACAAGCTACACATTGAAAGAGTTGATTGTTACCAACCTACAAAAAGTTGATGGAGACCTTCCTTAAAAAAACGTGACCTTCCTTGAGCAATTTGGTGAAAAATGGCCCTAACAATGGTGAAAAGAGTGGTGGCCGTCGGGTTGGATAAGAAGAGTGGGAGGGGGAAGGGGTTTTGTATTGTAGGGCACCATCACAAAGGGTTTGTAGGAAAAACCCTTTGTGATGTCCATATCACATTGGTTTTTTCCTACAAACCATTTGTGATGGTCCCCGGGGCATCGCAAAGGGTTTTTGTTAAAAACCGTTTGTGATGCACCACATCATAAACAGTTCCAACGGCTAGGAGCCCACCTGCCTTGGAACCGTTTGTGATGCACAAATGGTTTTCGAAAACCCTTGTGATGAGTCATTCGTGATGTCAGGTTTGATACCATGTTTGATAAAAAAATACAACACATGAAATGGGTATAGATATGAAATGAACTACATGAAAAAATACATGATTTGCGACATTTAAAAATATAGGCAAATTAAATTCAAGCAAAAGAGCATCTAATATGTAGAGCTCAAGGAAAGTTTCTCTATATGTTACTAAATATCACCTCTAGGATTAGTATACTATTAGGAAGTATCGAACTTAGTCTATATATATACTAGAAGGATCCTAGAAAATTGAAATGTTTTTTACCAAAAAAACACTGCTACTCTCACACAGAGGACCCACGTGTCGAGCTTCGGGAGGGGGAAAAACTAGAAAGCATCAAAATTTTTGCATGTTCCAGACATTTCCAGGCTCTTTTAGTTGTTTCCCCGCTCAACTTTTTTCACCCAAAAAAGGACCCACCTAAATATACCCACATTTGTACCCACGTCTATACACAATTATCCCATATTGCTAATAGAAAATAAACTAGAGAGTTTTTCTTCATATAAATAAATGCCAACTATTGAGTTTTGAGAATGCATAAAGCTCTCTATATATGAGAGAGCGAATATAAACCATTTTTAAAGCGCTTCGTACGGCTGGTCTGTTTACCATGGTCCACTAAAGTGACACTGTTTTAGTACCTACATGTCATAAATAAACGTGAATGGCACATGAGTTGAGACAAATGTATAGAAGAGAATTCGCGCATTGTAACTATATTTTATATGTTATTATGTTTGATTTATTTTATACATATGCGTGCCCACATGTGCCTTTGCTAGTATGCTAGAATATGTATAGGAATTATTCTGTAGTAATATATACTAATCTAAAAAAGAGCTTGCATATATATTTAGTAATATATGAAGAAGTTTTCATTAATTTTAAGGACATAATAATCCGAAGTTACTTGTATTATCTAGTAGCTTCGAAATTGCTGTGTATTATTACAGAAAGTTCCTCTATACACTATCCAAAACCTTTCGTAGATTACCAGAAAACCACATGCTACTAGTGCAGTTTTATTGTAATCAAGTTACTATGAACACTGAAAACTGCATGCTAGTATTCTACTGGTGCAGTTTTATTGTAATCAAATATCGGCTTTAACTCTCCAAGTAGTAGCAAGCTTATTCTATGAATGATTTGTTCGTACATTTGGTTCGAAAGACGAAATTAGCTTGAAATGTGCTTCAAGGTATTTCCATAAAGGCCAGATTCAGGCAGCTTCTGCTTCCAATTAGCACTAAAATGTTGCGTTCTATATGAACTAATGAACTATCATCAGTTGGCTTTTAACTGGGGCTAATAATCTTGGTAGGATATAAAACAATGTAACACAACATGCAAAGAGATAAAAAAATTGTCTCCAAAATTACAGCGCGCGCATCAGAAATATACATGACTTCACGGAAGACAGGATCGGAAGCGCGGCAATTAAGTAGTTTAAGCTTCTTGTAGTTTAAACACGAATTTGAAAAAGGCATGTATGCAGCTCGGCTGACATGAATACAGCCATTTAATCGAGTATTATCCGATAGATGTTTCTGCGATTCACAAGCAGGGGGGGCGGCGCGCAGCAGAACGGCAAGCGTCGTCAAGCAGAGAGCAGGGACGACGGAGCCGCACTGCGAGGGAAGAGCGGCGAGCGGCGGCGCGGATGGACCGACGATGGGGGAGGGAGCGAGACAGAGGACGAGGGAATGACAAGTATATGAATGTGGTAACCGGGATACGTATACACAGGAATGCATGCGCAATCGTGAAAAAACGAGACGGGAAAGGAGAGATGGTTGACTAGCACGAGTAATAAAGCACATATATATGTGCGGTTTAGATAAGATAAAAGGACGCAAGCTGGTGAGACGTTGTTTTTCTGCTACATTCTCCGGTCCGGCACATGCCTGAATATGGGAGCCAGCAGGTACCTTTCTCAACCGTAAAATATAATTCTCGGACTTATAAACATGAAAATTTAAATTCCGTGAAAGACATAATAAAGCAAATTGACCTGACAAGAAGTATTACAAATGAATTTATTAAAAAAAGACAACTTGGGGAGACCATCCAAGGCTTGGTTCTCAAAAAATTACGAACAAGGATCATACTGGAGTTTCTGGGCTTCAAACGCTTTAAGCAGTCTGAAGTTTGGCTAAATTAACTTATTGATACAATTTTTATAAGATTTTTTTTACGGAGACAACTTCTATCAAACAAAATAGTTCTATGAAAACTTTATTTGCAAGGCGAAATCGCTGTCCATGTTTCTGGGTTTCAACATGCCTAACAGTGACCTCTCGAGCACGACCAACATGGCTACATCCAGAAAGCGTTTACAGAGCAACGACCTTCCCCAGCGTACCTGGACAGCACAAAAGTGCCTGCACACCGGCGAGCCGTGGTCGTGAGCTCACCATCCTTACCGTACCTGGCGCGGAACGTGATCACTCGGAGCTCGAACTTGTCATCGCCGCCCCAGCTCCGTTCCCAGGCAAACCAGTCTCTAGGCCCGCACTGCACATGACAAAACCTCCCTCCGCCCATGGAAACAATCACGCTGTCCATGGGAGTCGGCAGCCTTGCTTGCACTCCTTCGTCTTCGGCTCCAGAACTGCCCCTTGTGCTTGTGCTTCTTCTTCTTCAGGTGGGATGATGTCGCAGGAGTACAACCATGACCCGTGCCCCCTTGTGCCGACCCACGCATCTAGTTCTTGGTCGTAGTGGCCATGGCCGGAGAACGGAAGCTGCCAGGAGCCGAGGCGCTTCCATTGTTTGCTCTCTGTATCATATGAGTATGTGCCCGCCTTCTCCTCGAAGCATGCTTGGAGCATAGAGCCTTTGCCGCTGCCGTCCGAACTCCACAGCAACTTCCGTAGTGATTTTTCTTCGTACGCAGTGCACCCAGGAGGCAAGACAATTTTCGTATCGGTGGCCGCAAACAAGTACTACGGCATGGACAAGGAGAGGCCACAGGCCGGGTTCTCGATGATCTCCTCCAGGAAGTACATGCCTCCCAAACTGCGATATGCTCTGCGGAAAGCGACGCCCTGGGAACAATGGCGTAAAGGCTGCCTCCGGCAGCCACGGCGCCACGCCATTGTCGGAGCAGCAGCGCGTCGGGGGAGCGCCGCACGATCTCCTGAACGCCGGTGCTCGCGTCGTAGACAACGGTGAGGCCGTCCTCGCCGTGCACGCAGGCGACGATCTTGCTGCTTCCCAGGGCAGCGAAACTAGCCCCCGCGCCGATGTTCGCGAACCTGATGCGGGCGGCCGGAGGTGGCAGGCGCCTGTAGAGATTCGGCTTATCATCATCATCATCATCGTCTTGGTCGCCGCTGTCGTCGTACGCGTCCAGATCTAACTGGTGGATGCTGAAGCCATCCCTCCAGTCGTCCACGGCCACGTACAGATGGCGCCGCTGCGGCGGCGGAGCCACGGGGTTGCGGTGGCTGCACCGGCCGCAGTGCAGCCAGGTCGGCGCCCTCGCTGCCGCGTCGTCGTCGGGGAGGATGTTAATGGGCTCAGAGTCAGAGGTGTCGTACCCATAATAGTCGTCGTTTATGTGTGTGCAGTAACTCCGCTGCTTTGTTGATCGATTACCGACGCCGCCGCCGAATCCGTGGAGGTGTGTTGCAGGGCGGATGCGGGAGAGAAGAGGGTGGGATCGTATCTCCACACCGAGTTGTACATGCTCCCGAGATTCATTGGTCGAGACTTATGCATTTACACGGCGTGGCGGCGTCGAGTTCGAGTCGTCGTGCTCCTGGCTGCTACAGGTGGGGTTAGGGTTTTTCCTTGATGTCCAGTTTAGATGGTATATGTATGGACTTGGAGTGGGCCTTACGACGGGCCACGTTTAGCAGCAGAGAATAATCTTACCTTTTTTTATTTCCTTTAGAACATAGCACCCATTGCATAAGGGAGGCCAAGTGCTCGATCATGTCTCACGACGCGAAATCTATGTGCAACTTTGAAACAAATTCCATCCATTTCTACAAATAAATAGTTCAACTCCATGCTGCCCCACTCCGATCACATAGCACAATGACCCATCTCGCCGATTTCATCCTCCGTAAGATTTCAATAATGATGCCCAGTTTTCTTTGTCCAGGCATTTCTTCACCAAGGCAACTCGATCTCAGCCTCTCAGGGTTGATACATAAGCAACCAAATTAATCAAAAGTTAACCTGGCGACGATGCTGTCATCGCCGGGGGCCCATAACAACGTCGAAGCTGCTGTCTATGCAGCTTCTCCTCTCTTGTCATGTCCTGTCACCATTGACGTAAGGCCCCTTCAGCCTGATATGGTCAGATACTCAGATCCGCCCTTCCCCATCAGGGATCCATGTCGCCGATGATGCTCGGTTGTAGGCTGGATCTGTCTGTGGGAGCCGTCGCTACCTTGGGTTGGGGGTACCGGCCTTGACGCTTGACAGGTCGGGGGTACCTTGACGCTTGACGACACTGCAGGTAACGTTTCTTGTGGCGTCGATATATATAAGACATGAGACATCTATCGTGTTGGTGCTGCACAGAATCATTTTTTCTCAGCATTACAAATAATTAACAACTTCGAGTTTTGACAAAAGGTAAAATACACCAACGGTCCTCAAACTTATTTCGGGGTGTCATCTAGGTCGTCAAACTCACAAAATATACAGTAGCATGCTTAAACTTGCTAAATAGTGTCATTTAAGTCCAAAATTCAAAAAATACACCAATATTGTTGATGTTTGTCCATCTCTTGATCTATAATTAAGCTATGGTACAATCAAATAAATTTCACTAATTATTGTGATGGAAATAATCGATTTGGTTAGAGGAATAGTATAAAACTAGGTGATACCCCGCGCGTTGCTGCGGGAGTTTCTACAAAATTTGAAGATGCAATTTAAAAGTAGAAACACTAAAATAATTGCATCGCGCTATTTGTTGCAAACAACAATGTAGAGGAAAACACATTCAATTTATTGAGAGAACTACTTAGAAATTGTAGCATGGTACTCGACTACTTGCAAAGACTAGCACAATGCATAGCCGCAGAAAATCAGTAGAAGAAATAAATTCACGATTCTAGTGTATGGTGATGTGGACAGCTTGCATGTTGAGAGAAGATATAGTGGATGGTGACGTTGACATCTTGCATGTTGAGAGAAGTCTAACCATGACTTGTAATGGGTACCAATTATATTGTTTATATAGATTTCAAGCTCATTGGCAGCAATATCATCATGAATAGGGGTATTTTCGGAACTTTGGACCTAGATGATACAGTTTAGCAAGTTCATGGACTCAAATATGCATTTTGAGAGTTTATAGATCTACATGACACCATGAGACAAGTTTAGGGACCGCTTAAGTATTTTACACTTTGGGAAAATTAATGAACATTAGCCTACGGCACACCCACTATGACATATTGTAAGTGTTACGGGTCTAGAGGGGCCTACTGGTCCCGTGGAAGCTGCTGGAAGGCGCACAAGGGCAGCAGCTGCCCTAGCAGAGTAGCAGGCGCGCAAGAAGAGGAGGCGCCCTAGGGCACAACACTGGCCCACCGCCGGGCCCACCTGCGCTTATCTATAGGAGTCTTGGAGTTTAAATCAAGTTTATGGACATTAGAAAATATTTTGTTTAGGAAGGTTTGTATTTAAAAAGGATGGATCCAATATATAAGGAATCCAATTCTAATCGTCTTGAGAGTCAAGTTTGGTCCCCCTATATATATACAGGCCCCTTGTATCAAATGAATCAAGACGTAAAAGTATTTTCCCTTGCCCTCAAGCTCTCCTGTCTCCCTGCGCCCTTCTCCCGTTCACGAGTACTGTTCACGTAAACAGTAACTGGTACTCAAAAGGCATAACCGATCCACCATGTATAGAGACAAAGTTCCCACCCTTGAGGAACTACTACGGCAGACGCTCCGCTTCATGACAACCTCGCTGGAAAAGCTCGCCATCTCCGTCAACAAGATTGACGCTAGGCTGTCCGCTCTAGAGGATTTGAAAGAACTAGGCGAGAAGGATGCCTCCATGGAGGAAGCAGAGGCGAAGCAGCGCTCCGACTTCGAGTGGAAATCCCTAACAGATCTGGCTAGGCCGGCTACAGCTGAGGCCGGTCGCAAATTTCTTGTAGATCAGGCAAAGGTAGCCCAGGAAGTGTTTCCTCCTCATCAGATGGATCGCGTCAATAGTCATCATCAGAGCCAACACCTACGCTCTTCCCCATGCTCGTTCAACGCTACCACAAGCTGAACTTCCCAAGCTACAATGGGAAGGATTATCCAAGGAAGACCCATTGCCTTGGCTCAACAGACGCGACCAGTTCTTGGTCGGGCTGTGGACTCCGAAACACGAGAAGGTCTGGTATGCTTTATTTCATCTTACAGGAACGACGTGGCAAGGATTGGAGCGAGTTCGCACATTGCGTGAACGAGCGCTTCGCCCCCCCCCCTTCCAGGCACAACACGCTACGCGAGCTGGTCGGCCTGCGAAGGACCGGTACGGGCGATGACTAGACGGAGGTGTTCCTCGCGCATGTGGCTCGCGCGGGGCACTTGGACGAGATGCAACAAGTGAACATCTACACTGCAGGGCTAGGAGAGCCCCTGCGAACCGACTTCGAGCTGCATGAACCGAAGGTCAAGGAGCAGGCCATGCCAGTCGCACGCGCCTAGGAGAGACAGGCGGCTATGGTTGTAGATTCATCAAAAACCATAGAAGCAGCATCCTCGACATGTACGACATGTACAGGTGCCTACGAGGAGATGAAGAGGAGGCACTTGGGCCTTTGCTTTAACTGCGATGAGCAGTTCGGCAGAGGGCACAAATGCAAGCAGCTGTTCGAGATCACGATCATCAATGACTTCAACGACAACGACATCGTCTCCTTGATGGCATTGGCGGCCGATGGCGAGGGAGCCCTCCAGGGATGGGCACCATGTACTTGGTGGGCGCCATCTTTGGGGAAGGCGCCCGCGTCCTCATCAACACGGGAGCCACACACAACATGATTGACACCAACTTTGCTCGTCAGGCAGGGATTTTAGAGAGGCGCATCAACATCGGCATCAGAATCGGAGCTGGGACTCGCGTTCAGAGCTGCGGTTTATGCCGGAACGTCCCGCTTCGGTTGGATCATGAGGCTTTTCCTTTGGACTTCTACAGCACCACACTCGACGGCACAGACATCATAGTCGGCACATCATGGCCCGCATCTCATGGTCCCATTATGTGGGATTTTTCTGACCTGACCATGAGTTTCAAGAGAGGTGATCGCTTAGTCCAGTTCCTTGGTGTACTACCAGCACCAGTGCAGGCAGCTTTACCAGCATCAGTACATGCTCCAGCGGACAAGCGCCAGCACCAATACTACCACCCGAACTACCAGCACCAGTACATGCTCCAGCGCCAGCAGCAATACTACCACCAGTTCAGATAGGACTACCAGCACCAGTACACGCGGCTCCATCTCTTGACGCCTTGAGCACCGATACAGGTAGCAGCACCAGCACAACCAGCAGCTCCAGCAAGAGAGATCGGAGTTGCATTACCCTCGGGATGCAGGAACGCCCGGGGCAGTAGATGTGGGAACGGCTTCGACTTGTCCCCGCAGATGGCTATTTTCACGACATCGGGCGTGCTGTCCAGGAGGACCCTGAATTAATTGCCATTCAACAGGAAATCTTGTCCCACCAAGCAGCTCGGGCTTGGACACTCTGTGATGGCATCATCTTCTTCATACCAGATAAATATAACAAAAATATATTAAAATATAAGCTGTGTGTATATTTAAGTATATGGATAAGCTAATTAGATTACCGCTAAGTATGCACGGTCTTTATAGTATTCGGGATATTTAACGCTAATTGTCACGCTAATTATGAATAGGAGTAATATATTCAACATATATAGAATTCAACAGGACACTGATTCTCATGTCTCGTAATCAGTAATAATAAATAAGATTCTTATATTAGAATATTGCGGCTAATATTATATGGCTCGCGTGATCAGAGGTATTAAGACCTTGATTTATTAGTTCAAGGGTGATTAGTATTGAATATTGCTTTCCATATAATATTGCGTCTCTGCTAACTGCGGCGATTATATTAGCAAGCAGGTATATTTTTAGGATCTTTGCGGGTATGCGAAACCAACATGACAGCCGGATTTTTCTTAACAGTAGTGTATGTCCTACTCGGTACTCACTATGCTCATCGTGAATTCGTAATATGAAGCATATTTTTCCATGTTTTCCCGTATATCCTAGATCATGTCCTTTCAAGATAAATACTATCGTCTCCTAGGTAGTTCCACCCGAAGGGAACACTTCTCTACGGACACCGCTCTCCAACACGCCACTCTCTGGGCTTCAACGAGAGCATCAAACGCAGAGGTTTCTCCTATAGGGTCCCTAGCATAGAGACTTATCCTACACAAAACAAACAAGCAGACACAGGGACTATACAATTGTGTACAGGGACAGGCTTACACATGGCTTTCCCTTTCGAGAAACCCCAAGAACGGGAGAAAACAGAGAAAGCTTACCTCGACCCGACTATGTTACAGCGGACGCACTCTGGTTAGGTACTATACAGTGGTGTACAGAGACTGGCCTGCTAGCTACTCTAAGCTTCTTGCACTCTTGCTTCGCTCTCTTTTTTCTCCAAGAATGCTCGCTCTTCTGATCGCTTTGGCGGCGTCATCCTGATCCTTGAGGCCTTGATTGCTTCATGACTTGCATGCCTCGGAGTTACGCATCCTCATCCCTGCATACATGGACTTGATTGCCTCTAGTGAGATGAATGCCTTGGAGTTACGGAACTCTTGGCTTTGCGTTCCTTGAACCGATGCGGCTTCAACAACGGCTCTGGTTCCATTTTGGAGACAGACTTGATGACTCCTTGCACGTGGTTTTATTTAAGCAAGAGGCAAGTATTATTTACAAGCATTATTCATTATATGTATAAGTATTATTAATTTGAGAAAATTTACTCATGGTGTTGCCGGAACATATACGTGGCTTACCACGTCCGTTACCAAATACGGGTATACGGGTGGGTATATATATGCCTCTCTCCGTGCACCCTTCTCCTGTTCACGAGTACTGTTGAGGCGAACAGTATCTCGCCCTCCCAAAAAAAACCATTACAGACAGAGTAATCATAGTTTGGTGGATACATGAGAATGACATGGAGACATGGGTGTGGTAACTATTTCTTCTGAAATGAATCGCCTAACCTAATATTATTCAAGATCTGAACACGAGTGTGTAGCTAATACTGGCTACATCCAGAAAGCATGCACATTGAAATCATATCCAGCGTACCTGGAATGCACATAAGAGCGCGCAAGCCGGCGATCCGTAGTTACGAGCTCCCCGTTCTTACCATACCGTGTGCGGAGCGTGGTCACACGGAGCTCAACCTGTCTCCACTTCCCCACGAGTGCCTGAGCCCGTCACGCGCAACGCTCTCGACCAGGCATAACCTGCCACTTCCCATGGACACGAGCACCGCATCCATGTTGTTGGGTAATGCCGATGCCGCCGCCGCCGCCGATGAGATAACCTCGGAGTCCTTCAAGTTTGGTTGTTTAGCAGGGGCTCCTCCAGCTGCTGCTTGGGACGGGATGTCACAGCAGACTAGGCTGCCCGGCGACTGTTTTGTGATCTGGTGATGCCCCACCCACGCGTCCAGTTCGCCGTCGTACACGGCCTCGCCGGTGAACGGCAGCATCCAGCCGCCGTGGTATGTCCACATGCCGCTCTCCGTGTCGTACGAGTACGTCCCGGCATTATCCTTCTTTCCCATCGTGATCTCCACCGAAACGAAGATCTCTTTGCCTTCGGGATGCACCGCGTACGAGACAATCCTGCTTGACCTGTCGAGGTCAAACGGGAGAGGGGAAGGGGCTCTGCTCCAAGACCACCGCTTGCCGTCGTGGCAGAAGCTGTCCTGGTTATTCGTGCAGAACGGGAACACTGGGCGCTCGACGTGCTGCTCCATGACGTACATTCTACCGCTGACGTCGTCGTCGGATTCTGATTTCCCGAGGAGGTCCGTGGTCCCGGGAACGAACGCGTAGAGACGCTCGCCGCCTGCGGCTGCCACGGCGGCGTGCCATTTCTCGAAGAGCAGCGGGTACGGGGACGGGCGGACGATGGCGTGCGCCGCCGTGCCGGTGTCGTGGACGACGGTGAGGCCGTCGGTGCCCTGCGTGCAGCCGACGATCCTGCGCCCGACGGCCGCGAACTGCGCGCCGGCGCACACGTTGGAGAACTCCATGCGGAGGGCAGCGGGGGACGGGAGGTGGCGATGGCGATGGTGCTGGTCGCCCTGCGACGACGACCGTGCCCGCAGCTCGTCGTAGTGGTCGTCGTCTACATCTATCTTGTGCACGCTGAACCCCTTGCTCCAGTCGTCGACGGCCACGTACAGGTGCGGCCGCAGCGGGTGCGGCGGCGGCGGCGTCAGGCGGTGAGGGTGGCCGCAACATTCGCGGCCGCGGTGGTGTAATGTTGTTGGCTGCTTCTTCTCCCCGCAGGCGTATAGTGAACCCCACGCCTATAGTGAACCCCACCTTATTTAATTGCTACGTATTGTAACGCCACATCCTTCTTTTTCCTCACGCATGCCACCCTCCGTCCCGGTCATACCGTCGTCCTCTGCCCCACCTGCGCCGCCGCCCTCCACCAGCCGGCATCGCCTCCAAAGCTGCCCTCCTCTATCCTCATCTAGTGTTCGCAACTTCTTTAAATCCGACCATCGCCCCCGCTGCCGACGCCTCCGTTGCCGTCTTTCACCGGCGCCCACGCTAACCTCTCCCACCCCTTTCCACTTCCCTCTGCCTCACCCCTCTCCTCTCCCTCGATTTGAATCCACAAGCTCCCCCGCCGCCGCCGCCGTCGCCGCCCCTCCCGACTCTGGCGGCACCACCGCCGCCAGATCCACTGCCTATTCGACCGCCTCCGCTGCTAACTGCTTCAGCCATGACGCCCCCGTCATCCCGACCTGGCCTAACCGCCCTCCTCTACCATCCCGATTTCGAGCTCGCCGTAGAAGAGGTGTCTGTCGAGGAAGAAGATGACATTGCCGGATGTGGAGGTCTTCCGATTCGGCGAGTTACTTTTTTGATTTCATTGTTGCATTCTCCATCTTTTTCCCTTTTTGTCTCCTTTTTGGATATACTTTTCTTTTCCAAATCTGGAGGGCTCTCGGGTTAAGACTAAACCGAGAGGGCTCTCCGTCAAGATTTTGAGTAATAAAAAGGCAGACGACAACATCGATGCTTCCCTATATATAGGCCAAGGTTGAGGATTGTTATTGACCAGTGACCATGGCTGATGGCAGTTATCTCAGCCTTAATGAACGGAAAATGCTAAACCAGATCTGTCTGCTATATATTAGACATAGGATATACATGCGCCACTAGTATGTATCACCTGGGCGACAAAGAAACCTCCAGTCGCCATAGGGATCCTGCGTGCACGCAAGGTTGCCGCTACATCTTTTTCCAGAACAGTGGTACAATCGCGCTCATGCATATACACACTTATTCTTGTACTAACAAATCCGCACGGGTGAAGGGGATTTCATAACCAAAGGCGCACGGGAGACATGCACGCGGGATATTCCGTATCTGATGAGGAGCACAACAAAGGATAAATCCTCGGTATAAGCTACGCTTGGGAACGACAATGGGTAAGTGATGAGGGTGCCTGTGAAGCGAGTACACGAAGGGGTACGTGTGGTGGTGCGAGACGAGGTGTCGAGAGCGATGTGAGAAGACGAATGGGGTGCGTGCGGCTATGCGGGGTGGTATTATGGGTTGATTAATGCTTGTGTGTTGCTATGGGTTATGCGAACACTGTGAGCGAAGGAGCACAACAAATGAGAACCTATGCTCAGGAACGACGACCGGTCGATGACGGGATTTCAAACGACGCGAGAAGACGAAGAGGTGGGTACGGTGCTGCGGGACAATGAGAGAAGATGGAGTTTCACGACTGGAAAATGCACCATTTGCACCGGTTGGGAACCTCTTTTGGCACCGGTTTCCCAACCGGTGATAAAGGGTGCCAAGCGGTAGAAAACAAATGTGTGTTGTTATGGGGATTCGAACTCAAGACCTCTTGGCTTGCACACACCCACCTTTCCATCTCACGAACTCAAGACCTCTTGGCTTGCACACACCCACCTTTCCATCTCACCTACGCAACACATGTGATTGAGTAGAAGATGCGCTTCTTTTCATTAAATGAAACGTCATGGGTTTTTAAAAAAAAATTATAACTTATCAAAGGACGGTGGGTTGATTTCTATGAATATTACAGGGGTTTTAAAAAATTATAATGTAGTTTTAAATTAATCCTTGCTTTAGTATTAGGTAGAAATATACATACATGAAGTCACCATTGAAGGGCATCTTGCCTACCACTGATTTAAAAAGTGCCAGTTAAAATACTTAAGTAAATATAGAAAAAAGTGAACACTCTTGCTACGCTGAGAACTTCAACCCGAATAGACACGTTGCATTGTAATAAACCTTACCAACTAACTTATGACCAGCTCCATTGCATATTGTTGTTGGGATTGGGAAAGGGGAAGGAAGGACAGAATATGCATGCATGCAACAAGGACAATATTAATAATGTCATCACAATCACAAGAAAGTTTCAAACTCAAATCTCAAACCTCACATTCAAATTAAATTCTGATCACACCAATGAGTTGTTTTTCCAAAACGATCTTCAAACAAGAGCCCACTATTGACAATATTTGCACTGACTTTTTCAATTCTAAACATTCTTTATCAAGTTGAGAACTTTTCTATCTGATACCAAAACCTCAAACAAATTATATGAACTCACAGAATTGCATCGGACAAATTTTATGAACTCACAAGACAAAAAATACAATATAGGAACAAGTTATACAAACTTAGGGAATAAAGTTCTAGTTATGTACAAATTATAAGAAGACAACTAGCATAAGCACATAAGAAAATATAGGAACTAACAAAATAAAAATGTAGAAATTATACGGACATAACTGGCATAAACACATATGAAAAATATATATTGTTATAACAAATTATACGAACTCCGACAAATATATGTTTGCTCGAAGTAAAATATATGGACTTGTCCAACCAATGAATTGTACTCATCGCACAAACTATTCAATATCACAAACAAAGATTTTCTACACCTCAAAACAAACTATACAAACTCATGGAAAACCTATATATGTACACCTAGACCTTATATATACACGTGTAGAAAATATTTATATACATAGAACAAATTGTACTAATCCAAGATACAATATATTACATGCAATTGTGGATATCAAATTAATATTATACTCTATAAACAAAATAAACTAAGTTTAAGTATAGTAGGAGCAACTCCAATAAATTAAGAAAACCTATTCCCCTATAATTTGTTAAAGAGGATTGAGAAAATAATTTTTCAGATATTTTTTTGAGCAAAAACCATAGGGCAAAGCCCCCGGCAACAGGGAATAAATAAATAACAGGGTCACCAAGTTACAGAAGCCTAACTAGCAGTTAGACCAGAGCCAAAAGAAAGAAAAAACTAACTAAAGAAAACAAAAACCAAGAACAGAAAGTTACAAGGCATCAAGCCAAATGGAAATAGAGTGATGGAGGCTCTGCTTAATTCTAATGAGATGAAGAGAGAGGTGCTCCAGCCGATGCCCTTTCTTTTCTCCTCTTTCCATCTACCTTGACAGGTGGGACCTACTTGTCAATGGACAAAGTACCTGCTCCATCTTCTTCTACCTCTCCCTTCTCCCAGCGCAATAGTGAGGCAGACGGGGGAGGAAGGTAGCATGGTCCACACGAAGCACAACGCGTCGTGGCCCTCCATAGATTGGGGGCACAAGGCGGCGCACAGCCTTGGCGCCGTGGGCATCGAGCCGTGCGGGGCGGCGCGGGGCGTCAAGGCAGTCAACAAGACATCAGGTCATACTCCGGCGGCGGCGCTCGGCGGATGTCTATGCTCGAGCTCAGCTGTGGCTGCGGCGCTCGGCGGGCGGCCACGCTCGTGCTCGGTGGGTTCCACGATCCAGCACGGTCGGGGAGGCATGGCTTGGCGGTCGGCCATGCCTGTGCCCGCCTCAGCTCTGCGGGAGCAGCGCAGCAGGAGAGGAGGTCATGTGGGGCGCGTCGGGCGGGCGTGCCTCCCTCCGTCCCTCGTGCGTACGATAGGAATAGGTAAGGGGAGAGAAGTTGGCTCCCCTTTCTAAAGGGGAATGTGATTATAATAAAGTGGATTGAGAAAAAATATAGGGAAGGGAGAATATAAAGGGGATCTGTTGGACCTGTGTTTTTTTCATAGAAGTCCCCTTTATTGACAACTATAGGGAAAGAGATTCATATTCTTAATCTTTTGAAGTAGCTCTAAGCGAACAATAAAAAATAAACTAAAAATAAAATAAGGGACGATAAAAAAAATTAAGAGGACTAGACTCAAAGAAATATGGTAAAAAAGTGAGTATAAAAGGGAAAACTTGAAAAAAAATAGTTTTGCCATAAAAATAATAATGGAGAAGAAAGTTGATGTAAATAAATTAAAAAATAATGAAAATAAATACCGGATGAAAAATTTATTAAGACATTGTAGACAAAAGTATTTGGAAAAATTAAGCAACCAATAGAAAATGTAAATAAAATAATATCACAAGAAAAGAACAAAGTAAAAGGAAGAACAAGTGCAAAACTGATGAACAAGTATAGTTGTAACAGCAACATGCAAGCAGGAGCATAGCAGCAGAAGGCAAAAGTATATTTTCGCATCACACCTGACGTACATATTGTCACCGTGGGGTATACACATAAGACAAATCTCGCGCCCACGGGCGTAGGCCACCGCCACCGGTGCCAGCTCCTCCCTCCGCGTTCTCTCCCCCTTGTCGCCGCTGGAGTGGCTGTGCGGAAGCCCGTACGGCCGCCTTTGGATCGCGGTGGCGAGGCTTCTTCTGGTGGCCTATCCAGATTCGCGACCACCAAAGTGAGATCTGGCATAGAGCGGCGACGAGGGCAACCGATGGACCTGCGCGGCCTGCAACTCTTCGGCTCCGGTCGCTGATGGACACGATGATGGTCGACTCGGTGGCGGTACTTGTACATCTACATCTTACGACAATATCTTCATTCATAGCTGATATCCTCTTTATAATCCAGAGATTAGTCATCTTGGTTTCGACCCACAGATCTTTTACACCGATGATGCTTCCCATCAATTAATGGATCTTGCTGACGTTGCGCGTGTACACATTGGTTAGTTCGTGGCAAAGTCATCGTGAGATAGCATGAGTTAATGGCTAACCGTTGTTGGTCAAGATTGGATAGTACGGGGGTATTGGCTCGGTAAGAGGGTGGAAGTAGCATTGTTGGGCTTCGAACTGGTGATACCTTTTTTGATTTTTTGTTCAAATTTCTCGGCTCCTGGGAGAAATCCTCAGGTATGTTCTTAGTTGGTTGTACCTGATAATGGTTTTACTGAAGCATTGTTTGGAGCTCAATGGATTGCTCTCTACGGTGAAAATTGATGATCTGATTTTAACTAGTTGGATCATGGCAACGACAGCTCTTGCGCGTGCTGTTTTCTTGTTAGAGGCGTTGACTTTATAGAGCCTTTCTCGTAGTCCATATGCTGCTTTATTGTTGTATGAAAGTGAAGGTTAAGTCATATGAATAGTCTGCTTTATCATAATTTTTTATGTCCTCTTTTTTATTTTCTGTGTTGGTTGTATGCATCTTAGCTATGTAGAGGCCAAGAATGATCTTAATGTAATTGTATCTTCTCGATGTAATTAAAGTTTTCCTTATAAAAAAAATGAAGCGTTGTCAAAAACCACTCTCTATAGAAAAGAAAAGAATCTGCAACATGGCTCACTAGAAGAAACAGAAGTATTCTTTCTTGCAAGCCGCAGCCGCCCGCCCTCATCAAGCGGCCGACGGCCTCCCTTTTTGTCCATCAAAGTTCGCGTTTGCCTAACTTGCTCGAACATTTTTCCAGTACAATTATTCGCAAGCCAACTTGCCCCGGTGGTAAGCACTATATTACTAGTTGCAGTGGAAAACTGATTGTTCTTTATTCTCCAGACTTTGAAGATTAGAGATATACCTCCACTATCATCACGTGTTGGGTCCACACTGCAAAAAATTAAAACACACATTGTGAGCACGCCAAAGGGGCTTGTTTACTTAGTTTCTAGATGAATGAATCAACTGTCGAAGAAGATTATTTCCTTACATTAACTACGGAATAAGTTGATGTGCAATACAAAATTATTCTGTTGGACATGGTAAATATGTTATTTTATCGGCTCAATAAATTACCGTATTTCTAGTGTCCACGTCTAAATATAATCCGGGTGTTCGAGGAGCATTCGCAATTTTTATCAACTACGCAGGAGAACCTCGATTGTTTGTTTCATATCTTATTAAATGCATTTGGAACTAGCTAGTGTTTTTTCCTTGCAATACTAGGTCATGTCGATACCCATTGGATAAAATTCGTCCATAACGGAAGGCGTATGCAAAATGTTTGGCCTGAGTCAATCGATTTGTATAGTACAGGCCAGAAAAGTGGGGCAATGCTTGCTCACATGGAAGTTTCTTTTATTCTTTCATTTTGCGCATTCCGTCATTAAATGGACCAGTTTGGTAAGGATCAAAAAAGACTCGTTGTCTCCGACCAGTGTCTGCACGCCAGACGACGACTTCCATTCCTGAGTCTACTACCAGTCCAAACCAAGCAGCAAGGTTGCGTGTGCTCCCAGACGACGAATTCGCTGTTCGTTCCCTGCTGCTCTATGGCCTGTTTAGTTCACAAAAGTTTACAAAAAGCAACTCCCAAATACACTATGCAAAAAGAAGATTCCTCGTCACATCAAAATATCATAACATGTGTGGAATACTAAATGTAGATGAAATCAAAAACTAATTGCACAGTTTTGTTGTACTATGCGAGACGAACATTTTGAGTCTAATTAATCAATTTTTGGACAATT
Source organism: Echinochloa crus-galli (assembly GCA_900205405.1). Lineage (NCBI taxonomy): Eukaryota > Viridiplantae > Streptophyta > Magnoliopsida > Poales > Poaceae > Echinochloa > Echinochloa crus-galli. The sequence goes on along the minus strand of OAMR01000649.1, from coordinate 367,819 downwards.
TTTCGCACATACAAACGAAAATATTACAGTGACGCAATGATTACGAAGAGACATCTACTTCCCAAATTCACCCTCTCAAGTTTGCATCTAAACAAGGCCTATATATATATATATATATATATATAAGATGGCCTCGACCATTCGAAGTGTGCAAGCCACACGGCAGCTGCATGATCAGCATTGGAATGCAGCAAGGAACCGCCATGGCCACTGCTTCCAAGCTTCTGCTTCTCCTCCTGTGCAGCTACCATTCATTCATTTCTCACGCAGGAGACACTGGCTCGCTGAAACCTGAAGCCGTCTGCTCCGAGGCAAAAGGTAACCTTTTCTTCATTTGACCCATGCACACATTAGAATTTGCAGAAAAAATAGAAGAAAATAAGTCCAAATTACTCCTTTCAATCATGGTCCAAGTTCAAATAACCCCCATGAATTGTTTTTCTATTTTTCTATTTAAACTACTCCCACGACTAATATGTCAATAGATCCATTCTAACCTGCTCATAAGATTTAATTTTGTTTCTCTATGCACAAATGGATTTTTAATTAATATTTCATAAGGTTATAGTGGAAAATATAACTTATTTTAAAAATATATCATATTTTCGTTATTATTATTCATACACCAATTTATATCACTAAGGTTAATTTAATATTACTTGTTGATGCCTAACAAAGAAATGATGAACACATAACATATTTTTCAAAGTAAATTATCATGTCCTTTATCACCCAACAAACTTTTTAGCTTAAAACTATTTATGTGCGGAGAAATAAAAAAATACAAATCCTATTAAGAGTACATTGGATAAATTGACATGGTTGCGTGAGTAAATTGTAAAAAAAAATACGGTAAGGGTTATCTGGGCTTAGTCATATTTAAGTGAAATGATTTCAAATTTACGCTACTTATAGAAAACAAATGCATTTTGTTGTTACGTGAGATGGTAGCGTTGAACTTAGGGCGTGTTTGGTAGAGCTCCAGCTCTGCAAAAACAGGGTCGGGCGAGCGCCGGCGGGCGGGCGAGCGCGGCGGGAGAGAAAAAATAGATTGAATCGTTTTTTTCACTTAATAGTGGCAGTGGTGGGTAATTTCTCCCAACTCCACAAGACCTTAGAGTTGGTGGAGTACCCCTCTAGACACTCCATGAAATTCGTGGATCTGGTGGATTTCTTAGAGCAGATCCACATGTAGAGCTGCTCCAGCGGACGTGTTTGGCTGAAAAAACTTGGAACGGAGTTGGTTTTTAGATCTGGAGCTGCGTGGAGCTCTGCCAAACACACCCTTAGTCCATTAAATTCTCTCGCAGTCGCAGGTATTCCATCCACCGGAGGAGCCACGGTAGGACTTCACCACCGCCACGGTCCATGTTCGCCGGTGCCCTCCAAGAAGGTGCTAACCTTGGAGGAGCTCCTCCGCAGCGACGAGCACCGAGCCAACTACATCCAGCGCAAGTTCTCCGGCGCCGCAAACCGCTCCGGCGATGTCCAGCCGTCAGAGGTCACTGTGCCGACCACGCTGGGCTCCTCCCTGGACACGCTGGAGTACGTGATCACCGTCGGCCTCGGCACGCCGGCGGCGACCCAGACCATGATGATCGACACCGGCAGCGACGTGTCGTGGGTCCAGTGCAAGCCGTGCTCCAATTGCCACTCCCAGGTGGACCCCCTCTTCGACCCCAGTTCGTCCTCCTCGTACTCCGCCTTCCCCTGCAGCTCCGCCGCGTGCGCTCAGCTCGGCAAGGACCAGAGCAATGGCTGCTCGGACTCCCAGTGCCAGTACGTCGTCCATTACGGTGACAGGTCCAAGACGACCGGGACCTACAGCTCCGACACGCTTACGTTAGGGTCTGACGCCGTCAAGGGTTTCCAGTTTGGGTGCAGCCACGCCGAGGCCGGCTTCGACGACAAGACCGACGGGCTCATGGGGCTCGGCGGCGGCGCGCAGTCGCTCGTGTCGCAGACGGCGGCGACGCTCGGCGACGCCTTCTCGTACTGCCTCCCGCCGTCGACGAGCTCCGCCGCCGGGTTCCTCACGCTCGGCGCCGCGTCGTCCGCCGCCGGCGGCGGCGGATCGGGATTCGTGACGACGGGGATGCACAGGAGCAGCCAGGTCCCGACGTACTACATGGTGCGCCTGGAGGGCATCATGGTGGGCGGCAAGAAGCTCAGCGTGGCGCCGTCCGTCTTCTCCGGCGGGTCGGTGATGGACTCCGGCACGGTTGTCACGCGGCTGCCGGCGGCGGCGTACGCGGCGTTGTCGTCGGCGTTCAGGGCCGCGATGGCGAAGAAGTACCGGCCGGCGCCGCCCAGAAGCATCTTCGACGCGTGCTTCGACTTGGGCGGCCAGAGCAAGCCCAGCAGCGTGACGCCCGTCGCGCTCGTGTTCGAAGGGGGCGCCGTCGTCAACCTCGACTCGGACGGGATCATGATGGACAACTGCCTCGCGTTCGCCGCCACCGGCGGCATCTCGATCATCGGCAACGTGCAGCTGCGAACGTTCGAGGTGCTTTATGACATCGGCAAGAGCACCCTGGGGTTCCGGGCGGGAGCCTGCTGATGGGTACGTGAGGTCGGATGATAAGCTTCTCACGTGTGGTTATACGCTCATTTGTGGTTGCGAGGTGAAGAGAAACTTGTAGTATAGGCAAAACAATCAGCCATAGTATTTCGATTTCAATTTTTTTTCCTTCTTTCTGATTGCAGAGTGATGCAAGAGCACAAACTACCAACTAAATAATGAAACTAATAATGGTACTATCGAATAAAGATATATGTGTCTAGGCGTCAATCGGCTGATATTTGCCTGCGCATCAATCAATCCAAAGCACCGGACATAGCCTGGCGGCATTTCTGTCTCCGCACCTTCATCAGCAACTTCTTTATTGGCCGGTTCTGGTTCTTTCCCAGTTGCAGGCCGGCCTATAATTATTCACACAAGTCAGTCGACGTTAATAAATATTTTTTTTAAAAAAAGAGAAGCTTTATTGATCTTAAACAATTACATCAATATGATACAATTATATAAGATCCAACCCGGCCTCTGCAAACTAAGATGCACACGGCCCATAAAAGAGAAATAAAAAAAATGAGAGCACCATGACCAAAAGATCATGTCGCAGCAAGCTACCACAAGCGACTTCACCTTCATCCACTTCACTAACCATGAAACTAAATACTTGAAATTCAACAGAACCCTGTTTTCTTGTTTTTCTTCTTTAACCATAAATCAGAAACATTTCTACCTCCTCTCTTTTTCATGTATTTTTTGATCAAGAAAAATAAAAAATTGTGTCAGTTATTTTGAAGTTATTCTAATCTCATACACAAAAAAATTGCAATTATTCATCTAATTATGGAATCTGGAATTTGGTTTTATTTTATCCATGCAAATTGGATCCAGTGCTGGTGTAATAGGCCATGCTGTGTGCCCTACCCCACGCCACACACGTCATGCAACTTATGCCCACAAACTGAACTGTATTCGCAGCCGCGATAGTTGATTCTGATACCATTTATACCACCCCCGTCCTCCTAAGCCTTCCCGCACCACTCTTTCAAGGGGCGTGCACGGGTACACATAGCACCCTGCTTACACTTTCGTCCTCGCTATTGATGTTAAAGGGTTAACCGGAAGATACTATGGCTAATAGACAAGGGATAGCTATTGAAGTAAAATGGTTAACCCGAAGATACTATGACTAAAAGATAAGGGATTATAAGTAGGCTCCACCGTTGCTAAACTAAAAGGTAGCACTAAACATGTGCGTACTGCACTAATAGGTCACTACTGGATCAACCAAACAGGGCTGGATGTCCCGAATAGTTATTGTAGTGACTCGCGCAATACTCAGAAAAGATCATACTCAACAATATGAATTCATTTGGCATTTTTCCTACTACATGATGTCACGACACAATGGTAATGAACTACCCACTTCGTACTCACTATTAAAATGCATTTGCTAATATAGATTAGTCAACCTGATTACATAAACTAAGAGTGCGTTTGGCAACTGATGGGGAAGGGGCATGGGAGTTAGTGGTGGGAGTTGATAGAGGGAATTTATTTGGAAAATTGATTTTTAGTCCCATTTTTTTGTTTGTCTTGTAGAGAGAATTAGGAGTGAAAGTTTAAGTGAGACTTGATATCCTCAATTTGCAAGTGGGACATGTTGCGGCTGCCCGCCCCGCTTCCGCAGACTCCCGCAATTCCTGTCGCGGGCACATGCGGCCGCACACATGACGCCGCTTTGTTTTCGCGGATTTCGCGGCTGCCCGCGGGTGTCCCGTGTAACACACGACAGCACGCGCCCGTCTGCCACATAATCAGCCTTGCAAAACTCATTGATTTGCAAACTAAAAGAGCATCAGTTTCAGAGTATACGCATAAACATGTGTTACTGTTCGCAGTCCAAATAAGCAGTTTACCACCTTGAACTGACTTTCAAAGATTCAGTGTATGTAAAGTGCAATCACTAATGAGTACCGAGTACCCTTCGTGCACAGTAACAAGGAATCAAAAACTAGAAATCCACAATACAGTCCAACTTGTTCGCACTGCCAAACAACCAGCAGACAGAAAAAACTAAAAAGTAAGCAGTTCACCACTCAGTGCAGCATAGTCTGATAGAGAGATTGTAAATTAGGACAGCAGTTCCATAGAAGAAAATTAGAACATCAAGATCATCAGCAAAAAACAGAGCACCAGGAACTGGAGGCAAAATGCCATTCCTGCAAACATCACATATTGCACAAAAGTCTGATAACTCATTGCTTCAATTTTCCAGAAAAAGTACAACTGAAGATGCTTGCAGTGTTTAAGTACTCAACACATCAATGAATATTCAGATAACAGCCTGCCTAGTTTATTTACAGGAGTCCACAAATTATCATCTATTAGCAAAACAAAGCCTAACAAGCTTTCTGTGTGAATCAAACAGCTACCAGATCTTCCCAGCCTTGGAAGTGTAGAACAATAAAACTGGGACAGTCCATGATAAATAGCTTCATCCTCACCTATGAAAAAACAATCAATAGCAGAGCTTCAGATAGACAGAGAAATGCAGACAGATGAAACAAGAGCAAGACATCCTGGTTATTCATGAATATTCAAGCAAATACACTTACAGACAGATAGATGAAACACCAAACAAATTCAAAAACACTTACAGTGAACATGTAGGACAGTGAACAATTAGATGCAATCACGGTCATCCACCACCACATCTCCTACTATGTTTTCAAGAGTACTATCCTCTGATCTGAGCCAATCTTGAAGACAGATAAGAGCCTAAATTGTTTCACTTTTTAGCCTGCTTCTGTAGTCATTCACAACTCTTGCACCGGTAGAAAATGCAGATTCTGATGCCACCGTAGATGCAGGCACCGCTAGAATATCACGTGCCATGCGTGCAAGTATTGGATACTTACCTAAGTGCATCTTCCAATACAGCAAGATGTCAAGATCAACGCCTACATGCAGTGTTTCTTCTTCCAAGTATTTGTCTAGCTCACTCGTTGTTCTTCTTTGCCGGATACTTTGATGTCTCTCCCAATCTGCCCACGGGTTGCTAGCATCAAGATTGACCTCATTATTGCTGACCATATGTGTATTCTCAAAGGTTGGGACATTGATTTCTGAGGAATATTCAACAAATAGCTTTTTAAATGTCTTCTCCACTTTAGAAATGTACTTGTATGCTTCATCTTCAAACCATTCACTCAAGCGGAATTCAAGAAAGCGCATCTTAAACCGAGGATCAAGAATCACCGGAATGTAGATTTTCAGATATGACAGATCCCAATATTTCTTCATTTTTTCCTTCATCCCTTGCACCACAGTTGCAACCACCAAGTCAGGATTTGAAGATTGTTCATCTAGCTTCTTCTTCACCTCCCAAAGCATATGGAAGTAGCGACTTGAAGTGGGATATTTGGAGCCTGAAACAACATTGGTGGCTTCATAGAATGGTTCTAACATGGCACATAGCTTGTTTGCCACCTTCCAATCCTTGACTGATGGCAAATGTGTATATTGTGGGTCATTCCGCTTTAAAGCTTCATATGCTCTCCGATACTCCAAAGCTGTCTGAAGCATGAGATATGTCGAGTTCCACCTAGTGGGAACGTCGAGAGGAGGACGTTTCCCAAGAGGTATACCCACTTGCTCCACCATTGCCTCAAACCTTTGCTTTCGAGCTTGTGAGCTCTTAACATATTTTACACTCTCTCTAATGTTCTTGGTTGCTCCACTGGTGGCATTGAAACCCTCTTGAACAATAAGATTAAACACATGGGCAGCACAACGACAATGAAACAATTTTCCTTTGCGAAGAAATTGTCCCTTGTCAACAAGGTTCCCTTGCAAAGTTTTCACAAAATTGTCATTTACTGATGCATTGTCCAATGTGATTGCATATTCCTTGTTTTCTATGTTCCAATCTTGCAGTGTTCTCAACAAGGCATTGAACATAGAAAACAAGGAATATGCAATCACATTGGACAATGCATCAGTAAATGACAATTTTGTGAAAACTTTGCAAGGGAACCTTGTTGACAAGGGACAATTACTTCGCAAAGGAAAATTGTTTCATTGTCGTTGTGCTGCCCATGTGTTTAATCTTATTGTTCAAGAGGGTTTCAATGCCATTAGTGTAACTAATTCTTGGCGAGCTACTTCTTGGCTAAACTTCCAATCCTTCAGAGAGACATCAGGCAGAGATATACCAGAACTTATCTGAGAAACCATTTGATCTAGTTTAGCTTTTCCCGGACAAGTCTTCAAATGCCTACCGCATGCACTTGTACCGAAATCTCTGGTTGCTCTGAATAGTTGATGGCAATGAATGCATTGAGCTTGTGCTAGAATGCCATTATCATATATTGGGTCAAAATCTTTCCATATATGCGAGGTAAGCTTGCTCTTCCTACGTGAAGATCCTAATGTTTTGACATGAAAGTATATTTCAAGACAAGATTAACTAGAGTTCAATACCAAATAACTACTGCAATAATTGTGAATAATGTAGGACTTTTAAAAATAGGCAATTGGGTTGCAAGTGAAATTAGAGGACTCACCTAGACCGATATTTCTTTTCTTGATAAATGGAGATATTGGGGATTCTTGTGAAGACCTTGCCAAATCTGTAGATGGGGACACAAGCCTTGGGGATAGCATCATCCTGATCCCAGTTGAACTTGTTGGTACTAGTGGAGACACTGGCACTGTTGGTGATCTAAGTCGCTTTGCGGGTGGTGCCTTTGCGCGGTTCCCTCTAGATACCTTTCGCTTTGTCTGGATAGACAGGACATGAACATTCAGTATGCAAATTTTGCTATTGCAGATGTATACACGTAATTATTCATCAATGTTAGTTCATATAGCAACCATGGAATCGAGACTCTGATCTACCATTTATAATCAGTCTGTACAAACTGAAAATTTACCAACCTGAGAAAGCATCAAATTGACAAGATAAGAAAGCATCAAATTACTAGAGTTTGATGCAACAAACATTACTAGAGTTTAGCTTGGCCAACAGCTAAACTCTTGGTGGGTTAGTTTAGTAGCCTGGAATATGGTTTCATTCATCCACCAGGGTCCCATCAGCTTGTATGTATTTCCCGTCAAAGAAAAAAAACGTGCACATATGCAAACTTGGAAGAGTTATTTCCTATCAGCACTAGATACAGACATATAGTTGAGCAGTGATATTATCACAGTACAGGAAGATTTTCCTCATTAGATTCAAGAACCAAGCAACTCCATAACTGGAAATTCGAAAGTTGTGGTTCACGAGTGTCCTTTGGTAGCTAGCTAGTACACGAGTACTCCTCAGCTGGCCTGCTAATGGGTCAAAACCCGCTCCCAAACCCACC
>OAMR01000649.1:281126-332939 GCA_900205405.1 Echinochloa crus-galli | reverse complement strand
TCTACAACACGCCCTATGACTTCGATGATGACCTCTTCGATGACATCGGGAGTGTAAGGATAGCCACTACAAATTCACAGGTATGAGAGAAAAGTTTGATATACTCATTATGCAAGTATTCATGTTATGAAGGAACCCTTACTTTGATCTTGCTCCTGTTTTAATTTCTTTACTCGGGACGAGCAAAGATCTAAGTCTGGGGGAGCTTGTTGGCGGTCGTTACAGACCGATTTCCGACCTCCAACCAAGTATAAAATAAACACAACGAAGACACACACCATAGCTATAGGGCTTACTACTGACTATTTCCATGAGTTTTGATGAATGTCCTCTTTGCAGGTACAAAATGGAGAAACACGTGCTATAAGGGTCAGAAATGACCGTTTCGGCCGAACGACTCCGTTCGGCCGGTTGCCCCCCTAGCTGGGCAAGACTTGTGGACCACGACCACGCCACTCTGGGCCGGCTCAACCCATATCCAGAAGACCGGTGGCCCGTATCCAACCCGACGGAACCCACGAGTCCACCAGAGGCCTCCCAGGCCAGCCCAAGATGAGAACCGACCTACAAACCGCCTCAGGAGCTGGATCAACACGTGTGCAAGGGAGAGGCGGTGCAACACTGGGCCGGGCCCCGTTCGGCCGAAGTGGCCTGTTCGGCCGAAGGCAGGAACTGGGGACTACAGGGCCTCTGACACACAGAAAGGGGTGAGAAGGGGTGCCGACTACCCTGAACCTTGGTTCCTAAAGCACCGGAACTAACGTGATGGACTACAACGACCGTAAGGGCTGTCACCACCTTACGGCTACCACCTCCGTTGCGACGGGTAGATTCTGAGCTAGTCTCAAGTACAGGCACCGCGCCTAAACTAGTTGACTAATACTTATCTACTGCAGACAGATAAGCAAACAAGCTCGGTCTTTGTAGTCCATCACGTTAGTTCCGGTGCTTTAGGACCCAAGGTTCAGGGTAGTCGGCACCCCTTCTCATCCCTTTCTGTGTGTCGGAGGCCCTGTAGTTCCGAAGCAAGTATCTGTTTGTATCTATCCTCTGAATTGCTCCGTAGTCGGAAGAATACTCTTATCAGACCTGTACCCTCTCTACCCTCCTACCCTTTCTCTTCTCTCCTTGTTGTCGTCATTCACCTTATCCAATCCATACCATTCGTCCACTCCATCCCGCTACCCCTGGGCAGCTTAGTTTAGAATCAGACCACTTCTCGTTCTCCATGGAAATCGATACCTGGAATACTCCCGGTGAAAGCTACACCGGTATCCGTCCGCTTGCGGATTTATCTGTAGGCCGTAAGGAGTGCCAACAGTGCATCATCTTCTGCTTTTAGAGATGGAGCCACGGCTTCGTTTGTTTTTACCAAATAATTTTAATCTATATAATTCTTAATTGGTTACTAAATTTAAAATATTTCTACTAGGTCTTTTGATCCGTCTTTGCCGCATGTACCTATTTGCTAGAAATATAAAATTATTGTTTACTAGATTTTATTATAAATATGATATTCTTAAGAGTGGATCTGGATGTTTTAAAATTGTTCTAGCTTTATGATACATTGTTTTAGAATTTTTGAGTCATGCACAATATCTTGTGGCTGGTGTTTTCTATCTTTTTCCGTTGTGTCTCTACTGTACCATGCTTTATGCTGAACTTTTGGCAATGCAGATTTGTGATGCTGTTTCTGTCGCCATCCTGTTGGTGCATCAGATCACAAGAACATCAACACAAAATGTGAGCGAAACCATTTTCATGAAAGCCCAACATCAAGCTTCGCAGGTCAATGTCTTTGTGCTTGACCATGTAAGAAACTTTAATAAGTTTTCTAATAAGATAAATGCATTTAGTTCACATATAGTCCACGCATTAGATTGAGGTTTTGGGAGTAGCAGGCTTGGACATACCATATATGCTATTGCCTTCATTGCTATTTATTTTGTTTTACGCATGTGCAAAATTTACAATTTTTCTATTTTTGTTCTAATTTAATGACTATTTTTGAATCGACTGTAAGATGATTTACAATGAGTGTTTTATATTTGTTCTATCTGATTACTATTATCCATTATTTGAAGAATTTGTTGAAAGATGTAGCATCAATATGTACTTGAGGGGATATATGTTTGCATTGATTTGTAGCAGAATTTTCTTGACTTCTAATAGTTACAGAACACTCCATATAAATTGCACTGACGCGACCCTTACATTTCAAGAATCACAGGTGATGGTCATGCCTGTTCAAGTCCGTTGCTTGTAGCATCTGCTCGAGAACAAGGAAGCAGTCACCAAGCAAAAATGCGCAAAGGGAATGGGTCGATGAGCGTTGAGCCTAAGTGAGTGTATATATCATCTGGACTTCTGTTTATTAATTGCATCTCTGTTCAATGCATTTTGATAGAATTCTTATATATTTTGCTACGCACTTCTTGTATTCATCCATCTATGTGATTGTGAACATGCTGCCACTATGTTCTAGGTAGCTGGAAAATTTGTCAAAAGAGGAGAAAAGACTAATTGTTATGGTTTAATCCACTTTCCAATATTTTTTCTAATGCATTAGTTTCCGCTGGCTGTTCAGGTTCTATTTTTCAAATTGCAGATTCCTGGCATTACGGGGAAGGATGAGTTGTGAAGGCAGTAATGGACTTGAAAGTTGCTGGGATGGAAGACACACAGCTTAAGTGCACGGAGTTTTTGTACCTATACTGAGGTATTTTGCCATTGATGGATTATTTTTTCTATGATATGCACATTGACTGACAGTGGAACCTTGCAGTTTTCAGAAGAAGCAACGGTGATCTATCTACTTGGCAAAATGGATCATTACCCAATTCTCCTCACTGCCTGGATATCATGACATTGATGACATCCTCATTGGGGAGGTAATGATCCATTTTGCCATTCCCAGCAAAATGGCCCCATCGAAACCTGAGGCGAGGCCTTATCCCGGGTGCAGTGGATGCGGCGGTGGCAGCCCGGAGGAGATGCGGCGGGCGATGACGGCCACCCAGAGGAGACACAACGGTTGGTGGCCCGGCGGAGACATGGTGGGCAGCAGCGGCAGCCAGGCGGAGACACAGCGGGCAGCGGCGGCCGCCCTTCGCCCCCCCGGATCCATGGGCCCCGACCTATCGGTGGCGGCGACAGCCCATGGGACAAGAGGAGGCAGCGCTCGTCCACCCACCTGGTGTCCCTTCTCACGATCCAGCCGTGGATGTCAACAAGCACTTACAGGTCCTGATCCACCTGCGCCCCATCCCTCCCTCTCGATTTTTGCTGATTCCCCAAAGAATCGCAGGATTTCTTCGATCGTTTCATTTTCTCTCTCAGTTCTTGGCTTGTTTATCAAAGAATCACAATAACTGTTTTTTTTCTTGATTGGCTAGAGATTACGAAGCCCTAGGTTTTTGGCGTGGATATACTGTTGGATATAAATGGTTAGATTAGAATACTATCTAGATTTGGGGATTATGTTTATTCTATTGATCTCTTCTCAAATAAACTCCTGAATGGAAGCAACATAATGAGCTCATACATGTGGCTTGTTGATAATGAAATTTGGGGATCTAGAACTAGCTGGGTGGTTACCTAACATGTTTGCAAGAAGATTGAATTGGCCACCTAACAGTTAGCGGAACATTTTGAGGTTGCAATACTTCGGTAAGCAGCAATGGATTGATTTTTATGGTGTTGCATTTTTTCCTTTGTCAGACATTTATATTCAGCAATATTCATATTCAAAATATTTCTGATCTCATTATGTATATCTCCTTGGCCCCTCTGGAGCGCTCAGATTGGTATCAGTGGTTCTAATGGGACCTCCCAGAATACTGGATGCCGTTGCCAAGGCAATGTGGACGGGGCTCACATCCAAGTTCTATTGCATTGACACACATCACATAACATATTTGCTCCCAGCCCTCTGGCAGGAGCTCAGGTGTGCTAATTGCTCTTCTTCCTTGCTTGGCTTTGCTTTTCCCTTTCCTGTGAGCATGATTTTGGTCCTATTGAGCACACCTGTACGTGACTCTTAACAACCTATTAGTTAAACGAGACTCTGTAAAAGAAAATATATTACATATTGAAAAATCAAACTCCCAGTTTTCAGGCTGTAGTGTCGATGTGCATCTTTAGCACACAACACAAAACAGATGAGTTAGTTGTCTAACAAGAAACTCTGGATGCAGTATTCAGGTTATCTTGGTCAGTTCCATTTATAATGTTTGTTTCCAATTTTATGCAAATGTTTTTTTTCTTTTTTATTCGGTAAAAAAACTTTCTTGCTTGGTCGTATGTTTGCCATGGATGCTGGCTGGGCAAATGCTGTATTTTTCTGTGATTTAAGAAGCACCAATAATACTGATCTTAGTGTGAATCTAATTTCCAGACAAGTAATTTCCTTTTCAGTGCATACAGCCATACAGGTCATGCTTGTTTTTTTTTTGCATGTAAGCATTTCCGTTCCTCAAGCATAGAACTAGCATTTCATGATTGATATACTATTGGCAAGTTAACAATGAAGCAACTCACCTTTCTGGACATCGATATATTGTTTGTGATATTATGATGTTGCAATTTTGAAATTGACAGTACTTCTATATCGTGTTAGTACTTACCTTCTGAGGAATGTCGATTTGGTATATGCTTTGATAGTAGTAGAAAATATTCACTAATGATTAGCTGCAAATTAGCTCCCAATATGACTGAAGATGATGTTTCTTGAAAACAAAAAAATTAAAATGTTGGTGAATTTCTCCATTATTTGATTTGGACGGTGGACAAGTGTTTGGCATACCTTTCTTTTTTTTTTCTTTATGTCTTTAATAGATAGATTCATAGCATATTTTTGATGTGCTTCTTGGTCTCAGACAAAAAGATATACAAATGAACAGGAAACACTTTTTAATATGATATGGACATGTAGGCTGTTTCTAAGGCAATATTTCCTTTTTGAAATCTCATATCTCAACTAATTGCAACATGATATTTTAGAGGGTTTTATGGCCTGACACATGGAGAACCATGGAACTATCTTGGGAAGAGTACATGTATATACTGGAATGCAAGGTAAGAAATTTAATTTATAATCCCTTTAAATAGAACCATTTTTTATGAGATGTTGGTATATACTAATCATTTAAGCAGAGTTAACAGCCAGCTCTTTCTGTGAATTATTTCTTTGACTATTTCTTCATATGGTGTTGTATGAAGTAATTTCTTTTAGAAAGAACTGAATAGATGCAGCCTGCAGTTCCGGTGCTAATTCTACTCCATTGTGATACAGTTATTCAAATTCCAAATGTCTCCTACCATGATATTGGCCGTCTCGAGCTAAATGTAAGTTTTATGTGGCTTTGGTCAGTTAGAAATAGTTTGTGATTCCAGAGCTGCAGCTGCAAAATTTAATTGATATGGTTTAGATATATGTTTATTTCTTTTTCAGATTATGATGTATTCATACACTGAATTCACTCACATTCAGATTATGTTGTGCATTGCTATTTTTCTATATTTCCCATTATGAGTTGCTGATTTTTGTGGCTACGGGCAGTGTATATACTCTTCCAGAACATGGGTGTGTTACTGACTATGTGTTTATGTCCAATTGATGTTTATGCTGTTACTGAATTTTTCTTTAGGCAAAAAATACTTAACTTGTCAGTTTGCTGATGTTTTTGCTCGTCTACTGCAGATCATGCTAATGCTAATAATAAGCCAAACCAAGAATAAGTTTCAACCTTGTGGCTGTATATTAACTGACCAGTTACATATCCTAGCTAGAATTAGAGAATCATGGAATTAAGATCAATGACAACGATAGAAACAATGACAGTTTGGAGAACTCAATGTTTTCCTTTCGGAGTTTTTTTTTTGCATAAATCTTGGGCAGTGGCTTTTTTTTCTTCCTGTTAAAAATCTTACTACGAATAATCATGGGAAAGCTTGCAGTATTTATTGGGAATGTGAAAAAGCTCATGGAGGAGATCAAAAGCATGGAATAGTTAATTAATGTATTAATAATACACTTGTTATTTCAGTTAGACCGGTTGACGTCTGTCACTATTGAGGCCGCAGATTAGTGCATTTGACTGGATCTTTCTTTCTTAACTACTCTGTTAACTTGGCTGACCTCTGTAACCACTAATCCAAAATGGAGATATGTGACATGAGGTTGCTAAGGGCATCCTTCGGCTGGTCGGCAACAACTGTATGCTATTGGCTTTTAGGTTATGTACCATTTTGACTACAACAACAGCTTGGCTTTCCCTCTCTGATTTTCAGCCACAGTAGCAGGCCTATCACAGCAGGCATATTAAGTTATGCTTGAGCAGGTAAGCATCATAGGAGCAGTGAGGTTTCAAGTCTCAGGTATGTTCGTCTTTGCTTGCCTATTGTTTACTCTAGGTAATTTCTTGACTGATCTTTTGCTGATGTTTCAAAACCAATCTTTTTATGAATGATTAGCTTAATAAATTAGTCCTCTTCTTTTTCATTAGAGAACATGTGATCTGTTATTGATTTTCAAGTATATTTTGTTTGTTACTATGGCGAACAAATAAAACTCGCGAGTTCTTTTGGGGGATAATTCAAATTATGTATGACATCATAATGCATACGATAAACATCCAGTTCTTTTGAAACCTGCTGCAGGTAGAGTTCATCATGGCATTACCTTAAGATCAATATTTCAGAACAGCTAATTATTAATTATTGATGTACATTTATGGCTCTGGTTACTGTCTTCTAGGATGGCCTTTAATCTGACATATAATCACAGACATCGAACATATAGTATTTATTAGAAGTTTCTGATTTAAACAACATATGATAAATAGATATGGTAAATTCAGTTTTAGAATGGTGCCTCAAGTGGTTCTTAAACACACTTTCCGTTGGACTATGTCTTTGCATTTTTATAAACTCAAACATATTAATAAGTGTTTACTTCATTGTGTATAGGACAACGGGACATTGGCTTCTAGCTCCCAATTTTGCCATACTCAATCATGGTGCAGAGAAGCTTATTAGAGGGCCAAGGTGGATGCATGAAAGCTGCAAAAATGCTGCCTCGTTTGCCTTGAGAAACATGGTTTTTGATATCTGTTGTACCAAAGGAAGTGCTTAGGGCCTCAATTCCTTGGTGATCTTGGTGGCTTGGGAGATCTGGAGACACCCAAGCAGTACTAGGTGCTATTGTCAGGGAAGGTGACCTTTGGTGCAAATCTGGGGCTTCCAAACTCGAGAGCTCCTGCCCAGGTTGTTCTCCATTGTTTGAGTTTTAGAAGTCGCTGGTCGTTCCTTTCCTTTAGTCAGTGGTGTGTTTTTAGTCTCCTAGGGTGCTGGGGTATGTGGCGTTCTGTACTCGGTTTGGGTCTCTCCAAACTGGTGTAGTTCTATTTTACCTTAATGAAATGATGTGTAGTTCTCCTGCGTAGTTTGAGGAAAAATAGGCTTGGACAATTACGGTGCATAGACAGTATACAAAGTTTAAGTTTTCATAAACAATATTTATGAACAATGTTGTGTCGCACGTGCCGAGATAAACGCACGTGTATCAAAAACTTCTTGTAACATAAATATAGTTCTCCATCAAATTTATGTATGGCTCTTTGTGTAACATAAATATATCTTTTTTAGTTTAAGTTTTGTAAATATATTTTTTTATATGATATGTTTTTGATACACGTGCGTATCACACGTGCACTCTACTAGTAGATATATATAGTCAAAAGATACATGAGTACATAGAGCAACTTCAGCAGATTAGTTCTACTCTCTATATTTCCATTTAGCTAGCCATTTCGCTAAGATCCACTCTCTAAATTACAGTCAAAACCAACAGTCTAGCCAAATCAGACTTCAAATTAGATGCAACACTTGATAGGGCCCTGCATGTCATTCTCACTCCATGTCTTCTTCCTCCATCCTCTGTCACCCACCCGCCTCTGCTACAGCGCCCGGCGGGCCATCCCGCCTTCCCTCCGGCTAGCTAGCTCCTCGTCCCCCTCGGCGCAGGAGCAGCTCCTCCCCTGAGCTGCTCCCCTCATTCTGCTACGCCGTGCTCACCACCGAGATTCTCTCCGCCAGGGGCTCCTTCTCCTACCTCCGTGTTGAGCTCGGGGACCTTGCCGCGTTCCTCGTCGCCGGGAACATCCTGCTCGAGCAGCTCCGTGACCCTGCACACCGCATCCTCCACGGCGCACACCGCGACGTTCTGCAAGGCCGGCGGCTCCAGCGTTCCGCAACGACCCGCTCGGCCAGCGCACACACCGGCGCCGCTGACCTTAGCGGTCCCCCTCCTGCTCCTCCTCCCCTCGTCCCGCCCGGTCGCCGCGACGCAGGGCCTGCCTCCACGCTCCCTGCCCGCCGCGCGGACACCGAGGTCTTCGTGAGCCGATCGGGCGAGGGGCGGGACACCGAGGTCTTCGCCGGGAGCGCGAGACATCATCGTTGATGCTCTTCTGCTCATCGCCGGCCGAGCGGCCGAGGTCTTCGCCATGGCGGAGGGGGGGAGGCGGCACAACAGGGATGGCATGCACAGAGAGAGGGAAGAGGGATGGCGAATCACTGTCGCTCGACATCTTTGCCAAACGAGATCCCGAGCGGATGGATATACCGAGACCGTTGGATCGAGTTTTTTCCCTTTTCTTTTTTTACCAAGCAAAATAAATATGAAGAGGCTTTTGGAGTTGCTCTTAGACTCCAAATCCAACACACGGGAGCTCAAAACAAAAAGAAAAAAGCTAAAGACTAAGTGAGGAAACAAAGACTAAGCTTCGCTCTTCGTGCACGTTTTCACTTTAAACTTGAATTGCCCGTGTGGAGTAACAATCCTTCACATCTCTTGTCTAGTCTATTCATGCAGTTCCGAACTGGTGCTTGCTGGGATATAGATTCATCGATTGACTTCTCTCGTGTCGTCAGATTAACTTGAAAAGATTCCCTTTCCCCTTTTATTTTATTTTTGCTAAAGGGGAATTCCCTTTCATATTTCCAGGATATTAGGGAGGTGGTATCCAGTAGAACCCCTTTGCCTTTTCCCTCTCCGTCTTATCTGACCTACGGGATCCACATGTCATTGGGCCAATTTATCTTTCTTTTTACTCACCTCTCCTCTACCCTCTCTCCTCACTTGCATATCACGGGTGGCCGGCACGCACACTCTGGTGTGCCGATCGCAGGCGGCCCGGTGCGCACGATGGCGTGCGGATCACGGCGGCGGGGAGGGGGTGGGGGAGGGCTCGAGGTTCACGCATTGGCCAGCGGCGCGCAGCGAGAGGCGGAGCGCTGCTGCTGGCGGCGCGTGGCGGTAGGCGGAGCACCACGGCCGGCGACGCTCGGCGACTGGCGGTGCACGACGGTCGGCAGCGCACAACGACAGCCGGCGGCAAGCAGGGCCGGCAGCGCGAGGTGATGGCCAGGTGTAGTTCGCCGGCGTTGACCGGATGGCTGAACAGGGAAGGGAAGGTGCGGCCAAGGACGCCATGGCACAGGGGAGGCTCGCCGGCATTGGGAGGTTTGGCGAGCAGGCCGCGCGACGGAGGTGGTGACGCCCGGCCGCCGGCGTGGTGAAGCAGCAGCCACACTTGACGGGCCACCCGACAGAGCAAGGTCTGCCACTCGGTGGTAGTGCGGCCTCACGTGGCGGACGGCGGAGCAGGGCCGGCTGGCGCACGGCCAGTTCGGCGGCGTGCGGCGGTGAGGTGGCGCCTGGCTGGTGCGTCGGCGGTACGTCCAACGAGCGGCCGGGCCTCGAGGCCGCATGGAAGCTGTGCGTCGGGGCAGGCAAGGCACACCGGGGGAACTAGAAAACCACAAAAAGGGGATTGACGAAAAATGGATGGTGATTGAGAAAAGAAAGGGGAGAGGGAGGAGGATAAAGGGGATTGATAAAAATTTATGGAAAAGAAAATGGTGAAAGGGGATCGGTTGGAGCTGATTTTTTACATCTCAATCTTCCTTAATCAAGGATATAGTGAAAGGAGATTGTTTTTCTCAATATGTTGGAGTTGCTCTTATTGACCTGTTTAAATTGTTCCCCTATTGACATGCTTGTGGTTGACGTGAGATATGTGGAGTTGGTAAACATAACTAATTAACTATCGCTCTGGAGCTTCGAGTTTACGTCTTTTTTTTTTGTGATTGCATCGTGATGCAATCGTGGCCAGAATTAAATATGTCCTTCTGTTTTTGTCATCGTGTTCAAATAAAGATTACTATTATATACTGGCACTGCTAGGAGATAGCTTGCCGATCAGCTTCTCTCGTGTCGTTATTGAGTTGTTTACATTTTTTTCCCCTATTTACTTGCTTGTGGTTGCCGTGAGATATGTGGAGTTGGTAAACATAACCATCGCTCTGGAGAATCGTTTTTACATGTCTTTTTTTTTGTGATTGCGTCGTGATGCAATCGTAGCCATAATTAAAATTGTCGCACTGTTATTATCTATCTATCTATACTAAAAGGATCTAGAGAATTGAAAACACCTCCCACAAAAAACCCACCCCCACCCTCTCACAGAGGACCGATGTCGGGCTTTGGTGGGAGGGAAAAACTAGAAAGCATCAAAATATTTGCATGTTCCAGGATTTTTAGTTGTTTCCTCGCTCAACTTTTTTCACCCAAAAAAGACACACCTAAATATACCCACATTTATACCCATGTCTATACACAATTATCCCGTATCACTAATAGACACTAAATCGGAGAGTTTTTCTTCATATAAATAAATGCCAACTATTAAGTTTTGAGAATATATAAAGCTCTCTATACATGAGAGCGAATATAAAGTATTTTTAAAAACGCTTCGCACGGCTTTATACATGTGTGTGCGCACATGTGTCTTTGCTAGTCTTGTCTAAATAAAGATTACTATTCATGTAGTAAGTATGTATCATCTACTATTATGTTCGTGTCTGAGTTTTTTAAAAATTAATATATTTGTTGTGGAGGTACACAAATAGCCGAATCTTTAGATAGCACATCAGAAATATAACAATACTTTAGTATAACAATACTCTAGGCACTCCTCCATTTAAGGTCTATATATTGTCGGACTTGAAATAAATTGCGAGACCCTCAAAAAATAAAGAAAGCATATATTTAGTATTTGAAGGGACTGATTTAGAAACTATTGCTGGAGTTGCTCCAGCTCCTAAAATTCACAGCAAAAAAATTCCAGAACTATTTGAAATATGTAATGAGAAGCATGTGACAGTGGCTTTTTAAGCCCAAAGAAGTTGGTCTGTAAGTTTCAGACGATGGCTTGATGAAAACTTGCAGAACAAATTGAGACAGTTAACAGACATGTTATTCCCTAATGCTTTAACAAGGGAAAGAGACTACCCTAAGTGGTTTGGGAGAAATCGGTTTCCTTCTCAATTAAATCAGTATATAAACATCTATGTAACAATTAGGTTAATGATTCGCATGCGAGAATTTGGAAAGCTAAAATTCCGTTACAAATTAAGGTTTTCCTTTGGCTTTTATATCAAAATGTGATTCTAACAAAGGATAACCTGATTAAGAGAAAATGACAAGGGGATGAAAAGTGTGTTTTCTGCTCTGAGAATGAGAGTATTCAGCATTTATTTTCCAATTGCTCAATGGCGAAATATGTGTGGAGTTTGGTGGCTTTTGTCTTGGGAGCGAATTGCAGACCTGGTTCTTTGGAATAGTTCTGGGTTTGGATCAATAATGTTCTTCCCAATAGAAACAAAATTCATATGGTTGGCCTAGCAGCCATCATCTGGGCTATATGGAAGTCCAGAAATTCAGTATGTTTTGAAAAAAAAGAGTAAATTGTACACACTATACAATAACTTGTAACATTGTCTCACTTTGGTCAATCAAGTTGCAGATCATGCAATACGGTGCATAAAGTTGTCATTTTGGTCCATCAAGTTGCAGACCCGCACCAACCGAGGCAAGCCACGGCCGCAGATCCGGCCACGGCCATCGCTGCCAGCCAGCCCACCGCAACCGGCTGTAGCTCTGGCCGGCCGGCGCGAGAAACAGGCGCCCGTGGCCGCCACAACCGCCGCCAGGCGCTGCCGCTCGCCGCGACGGCCGCCGCCGCCCGTCATAGTGGGGCCCAGCCACGGCCTCCGCCCCTGCAACCCCCGCCGGATCCGGATGAGGACCACCGGCAGGGCGCGGATCCAGTCAACAAAGCCGTAGATTCGGCCGCCCCTGCTCGGATCTGGCCGGAGGCCATGTCCCCAGAGCCCGAGGAGAAGAGGGATAGAGGAGGAAGAAGAGGACCAGGAGGGGGAGAAGGAAAGGGGCAGACGGGAGAGGGCCCCACCGCCGCCCTCCTTGCTGCTCTCCGGGCCTCCGACGGGCAGCTCCGGCGGCGGCGGGGGCGAGGGAGCAGCGGCGAGTCGGACTGCGGGGCGGCGGGGGGAGCCGCCCGTGTCGCCCAAAAAAGGGTGACACCGATACGCAGATAGATGATGAAATTAAACTATATGCTACCTGTTCTACCCGTACCTGTCATGGAAAAAATACGATCCATCTCACAACGCAGCAGCAATCTTAGCCTTATAATCAGCTCCCTTACAGCCACGGCTGCCGTGGCAAGGCGTTCCTCACCGCTACAACTTCATGCCTCCTGTTAGCAAACAGGAAAGAGCAGTAGATGGAGGAAGGAAGAAGATGAACAGGGAATGGGGGTTCTCTACGAGGTCGGATTCAGATTCGGAATAATATGTAGAGTAAAATGCACTACAGGTCCCTAAACTTGTCCCGCAGTGTCAATCAGGTCCCTAAACTTTAAAAATGCCCATTTAGGTTCCGAACTATGTAAAGGTGTTCACTGGCCCAAACGGCGACGTGGCTTGCTACCGTGGAAAAATCATTGACCAACCGCATTGATTTTGCAAAAAGCCCCATCTTTTCTTTTCTTCCAAACAAAATTGTCGTGGCCTCCTGCAGCACTGCGAGTTGTCGAAGATCTGCGTGCCCCGCACGAAGCACTCGTCGCCGCGGCCGAACTCGTTCACGCAGGAGAGGAACGTCACGAAGCCCCTCTGTTAGCAGCCAGCAGGTAGTGGGGATTGAGAAGAAGGATTGAAGCAGAACAGGGATCCGAAGAAAGGAGAAGAACAGAGAATAGGCGAAGAACAGAGGGCAGGTTCCTTCAGGAAGAAGAAGAACAATATCTGTTGATACAATGATAATCGATACCCCCACTCTCCTAATCGGCTAATCCTACCAGTATATGTAGCTAGTAAATGGGCTCAGCCCAGTAGAGAGAAAGGCACGCAGGCCCAAACTGGAATACGACTAGTAGGCCCAATGATAATTAAGTAATAGGGATCCTAACACCCTCCCGGCCCACAACGGCGCGAGGATCGCCAGCACGTAGAAGGCGAACCCGGGCACGCTGCCGGCGACCCCCACGGCGAAGGAGAGCTTCTTACCCGGGGACAGCGCCCACGGGAGGCGGCACTCGGCGGCGGAGGAGAGCGTCTCGTTGACGGTGATATTGGGACGGCGACGGTGAGCATGGGCTCCCCATTGGGCATGACGGCGTCCCTGAGCGCGCCGTGGAGATGCGATTGGCGAGCGCGTCAATGAGGGTAGACTTGCCAGAGCCGCCGGCGTCCATGACGACAAGGATCTCGCCCTCCCAGGCCTCCCGGAGATGCCATTATGACAACATGTACACTGCTTCCGTACAATTTCAACCTGTACCATGCGTATTCAGGTACATGATTCATTCATCAGCACCAATCGATCGAGAGCAACAACCTTGTTGCCGGTCGGAGGAGGAGAATGAATACCTTCCAGTCGGCGGTGGCAGCGGAGGGACCGCCACCCACAGCTTCGTGTGTTCGCCACCCGGAGGTACCGCACCTGCACCTCAGCGCGGCGGCGCGCGCGGGACACACCCAGCGTGTCAGACACTCTGACTGTCTTCGCAGCCGCTCGGGCGCCGTGCGGCAATGACGGCTGGCACTTGCTAGGCGTTGTGTGCCGCCGCCGTCCTCGAGCAGCCAACGCTGCGCCACCGGACCTCCACCCGCCCAAGCCTCGTCCAGCAACGCCCTGGTCCGCGGCTCGTGCGCGTCAGGCACGGCAGCGGCGGTGATGCGGTCGGCGCTGCGCCTGGGGGAGCAGGCCGGGGCGCCCGCCGCGCTGCCTGCTGTTGGCGCGGACGCTGTAGGTCAGGCCGGTGAACCCCATGCCGAAGTGGATAGTCCGCCCGATGGATGCGGGCGCGCACTCGCCGGCGTCGGCGCCTCCCGCGCGCTGCGGCGCGGTCAGGCGTGGTGGGGAGCGGCAAGCGGAGCATCTCGGCGAGGGACAGGTTCCTGCCCCTCTCCCTCCTCATGCATGGAATATTAAACGTGGGTAAATAAAAAAACTAAGTACATGGTTTTGATGTACACGGTGAGACGAATCTTTTGAGCCTAGTTAGGTTATGATAGGACAATGATTACCACAAACAAACGAAAAATGTTACAGTGCGCTACAGTGTCCGATGTGACATTTTTACCAAACTTCACTTTTCGGGGAACTAAACACCGCCTCGAAGTGAAACTTCAAATGTACGTAAATGCAGTACTAAAGATCTTGTTCTCGTGATGTGGATTCCACAGTGCTTTTTTTTTAAAAGTTGGATTCCACAGTATGAAATGAAACTTTTTAACAAAAATAATGCGCCTCCCAAAGAAAACGGGTGGCTTGGGAATAAAAAATTTAAGAAAAAAATGAATTTAAGCCTTCTCTGTAAGTGGTGGTGGAAATTAGAGAAAGGTGATGGCCTCTGGCAGGAAATTGTGAGGAAAAAATATGTAAAGGAGCAGTGTTCAAAATCAGCTGAAATGGAAACAAACAAATTCCCCTGTGTGGAATGACTTGTTGAAAGTTAAAGATCTGTACTTAAGAGGAAGGATTATGCTTATTGGAGATGGTGAAAATACTAACTTCTGGTGTGATCCCTGGTGTGGGGCAGTGTCATTTAGCGAAAAATTTCCAGAACTATTTGAAATATGTAATGAGAAGCATGTGAGTATGTGACAGTGGTTTTTTTAGCCCAAAGAAGTTGGTCTGTAAGTTTCAGACGATGGCTTGATGAAAACTTGCAGAACAAATTGAGACAGTTAACAGACATGTTATTCCCTAATGCTTTAACAAGGGAAAGAGACTACCCTAAGTGGATTTGGGAGAAATCGGGTTCCTTCTCAGTGAAATCAGTATATAAACATCTATGTAAGAATGAGGTTAATGATTGCATGCGAGAATTTGGAATGCTAAAATTCCGTTAAAAATTAAGGTTTTCCTTTGGCTTTTATATCAAAATGCGATTCTAACAAAGGATAACCTGATTAAGAGAAAATGACAAGGGGATGAAAAGTGTGTTTTCTGCTCTGAGAATGAGAGTATTCAGCATTTATTTTCCAATTGCTCAATGGCGAAATATGTGTGGAGTTTGGTGGCTTTTGTCTTGGGAGCGAATTGCAGACCTGGTTCTTTGGAATAGTTCTGGGTTTGGATCAATAATGTTCTTCCCAATAGAAACAAAATTCATATGGTTGGCCTAGCAGCCATCATCTGGGCTATATGGAAGTCCAGAAATTCAGTATGTTTTGAAAAAAAAGAGTAAATTGTACACACTATACAATAACTTGTAACATTGTCTCACTTTGGTCAATCAAGTTGCAGATCATGCAATACGGTGCATAAAGTTGTCATTTTGGTCCATCAAGTTGCAGACCCGCACCAACCGAGGCAAGCCACGGCCGCAGATCCGGCCACGGCCATCGCTGCCAGCCAGCCCACCGCAACCGGCTGTAGCTCTGGCCGGCCGGCGCGAGAAACAGGCGCCCGTGGCCGCCACAACCGCCGCCAGGCGCTGCCGCTCGCCGCGACGGCCGCCGCCGCCCGTCATAGTGGGGCCCAGCCACGGCCTCCGCCCCTGCAACCCCCGCCGGATCCGGATGAGGACCACCGGCAGGGCGCGGATCCAGTCAACAAAGCCGTAGATTCGGCCGCCCCTGCTCGGATCTGGCCGGAGGCCATGTCCCCAGAGCCCGAGGAGAAGAGGGATAGAGGAGGAAGAAGAGGACCAGGAGGGGGAGAAGGAAAGGGGCAGACGGGAGAGGGCCCCACCGCCGCCCTCCTTGCTGCTCTCCGGGCCTCCGACGGGCAGCTCCGGCGGCGGCGGGGGCGAGGGAGCAGCGGCGAGTCGGACTGCGGGGCGGCGGGGGGAGCCGCCCGTGTCGCCCAAAAAAGGGTGACACCGATACGCAGATAGATGATGAAATTAAACTATATGCTACCTGTTCTACCCGTACCTGTCATGGAAAAAATACGATCCATCTCACAACGCAGCAGCAATCTTAGCCTTATAATCAGCTCCCTTACAGCCACGGCTGCCGTGGCAAGGCGTTCCTCACCGCTACAACTTCATGCCTCCTGTTAGCAAACAGGAAAGAGCAGTAGATGGAGGAAGGAAGAAGATGAACAGGGAATGGGGGTTCTCTACGAGGTCGGATTCAGATTCGGAATAATATGTAGAGTAAAATGCACTACAGGTCCCTAAACTTGTCCCGCAGTGTCAATCAGGTCCCTAAACTTTAAAAATGCCCATTTAGGTTCCGAACTATGTAAAGGTGTTCACTGGCCCAAACGGCGACGTGGCTTGCTACCGTGGAAAAATCATTGACCAACCGCATTGATTTTGCAAAAAGCCCCATCTTTTCTTTTCTTCCAAACAAAATTGTCGTGGCCTCCTGCAGCACTGCGAGTTGTCGAAGATCTGCGTGCCCCGCACGAAGCACTCGTCGCCGCGGCCGAACTCGTTCACGCAGGAGAGGAACGTCACGAAGCCCCTCTGTTAGCAGCCAGCAGGTAGTGGGGATTGAGAAGAAGGATTGAAGCAGAACAGGGATCCGAAGAAAGGAGAAGAACAGAGAATAGGCGAAGAACAGAGGGCAGGTTCCTTCAGGAAGAAGAAGAACAATATCTGTTGATACAATGATAATCGATACCCCCACTCTCCTAATCGGCTAATCCTACCAGTATATGTAGCTAGTAAATGGGCTCAGCCCAGTAGAGAGAAAGGCACGCAGGCCCAAACTGGAATACGACTAGTAGGCCCAATGATAATTAAGTAATAGGGATCCTAACACCCTCCCGGCCCACAACGGCGCGAGGATCGCCAGCACGTAGAAGGCGAACCCGGGCACGCTGCCGGCGACCCCCACGGCGAAGGAGAGCTTCTTACCCGGGGACAGCGCCCACGGGAGGCGGCACTCGGCGGCGGAGGAGAGCGTCTCGTTGACGGTGATATTGGGACGGCGACGGTGAGCATGGGCTCCCCATTGGGCATGACGGCGTCCCTGAGCGCGCCGTGGAGATGCGATTGGCGAGCGCGTCAATGAGGGTAGACTTGCCAGAGCCGCCGGCGTCCATGACGACAAGGATCTCGCCCTCCCAGGCCTCCCGGAGATGCCATTATGACAACATGTACACTGCTTCCCTGCAATTTCAACCTGTACCATGCGTATTCAGGTACATGATTCATTCATCAGCACCAATCGATCGAGAGCAACAACCTTGTTGCCGGTCGGAGGAGGAGAATGAATACCTTCCAGTCGGCGGTGGCAGCGGAGGGACCGCCACCCACAGCTTCGTGTGTTCGCCACCCGGAGGTACCGCACCTGCACCTCAGCGCGGCGGCGCGCGCGGGACACACCCAGCGTGTCAGACACTCTGACTGTCTTCGCAGCCGCTCGGGCGCCGTGCGGCAATGACGGCTGGCACTTGCTAGGCGTTGTGTGCCGCCGCCGTCCTCGAGCAGCCAACGCTGCGCCACCGGACCTCCACCCGCCCAAGCCTCGTCCAGCAACGCCCTGGTCCGCGGCTCGTGCGCGTCAGGCACGGCAGCGGCGGTGATGCGGTCGGCGCTGCGCCTGGGGGAGCAGGCCGGGGCGCCCGCCGCGCTGCCTGCTGTTGGCGCGGACGCTGTAGGTCAGGCCGGTGAACCCCATGCCGAAGTGGATAGTCCGCCCGATGGATGCGGGCGCGCACTCGCCGGCGTCGGCGCCTCCCGCGCGCTGCGGCGCGGTCAGGCGTGGTGGGGAGCGGCAAGCGGAGCATCTCGGCGAGGGACAGGTTCCTGCCCCTCTCCCTCGTCGGCGGGGGCGCCGGCGGCGACGCGAGGAACGGGAGGCGGCGGTCTTGCCGGCACCAACGCGAGGAACACGAGTAATTTTGTTTGGAAGAAAAGAAAAGACGGGGCCTTTTTGCAAAATGGATGCGGCTAGTAAATGGTTTTTTCATCGTGGCAAGCCACGTCAGCGTCTGGAACCTCCAGTGAGCTCGTTTACATAGATCCGGGACCTAAATAAACGTTTTAAAAGTTTAGAGGCCTGGTTGACACGGCTGGACAAGGTTAAGGACCTGTAATGTATTTTCTGTTCATACATTGATTTAGTTTCCTTCGGCCATAGCCGCCTTTAACCAGAGCTCGTGGAGCTCACACTCGCAAATGAGACTCACCCCACCTAAAGCGTTTGGCTCATACGGTATGGCACTAGGTTTCTAGTAGTTTCTAACAAATGTGTATTGGATTTTGTATCTTGGGTTAGGAGGATCTCTCATTGTGGGGGTGCGGTGCAATGGGTTTATTTTGCATTTTCTGCCTCTATTTATTCAATCCGACTTTGAGGTAGGGATTGTACTAGCGCCGAAAGATGCTTAGCCAGAAGCAAATAAGGGAATGTATAACCCGCGACCCTATTTATCTTGGTTGGATGAGTGGCCCAATCCGTGAATCATGCTGTCTCACTCACAATTCGTTTTGCAATAGGAATTCTTTCCGTTTTTCCCGCAGCCTCTTTCACTTCTTCGACTCTGGCCTACTCCAATCCTGGCCGGCAACACTAACATTTGGGTAGATGGGCCTAGAAGAACGGCGAGGCCCATTATCCATCATTGCTTCTGGTCTTGACGATTCTGCAGTACTGGTGCTAGACTGCTAGCATAAGCAGCAGTAACACTTCTGTGCCACGGTCGTTGCATTATCGTCGAAGAAAAAGGAACACATCTATTGATGCCCTGTATATATTGAATAAATTTGATTAGGTCATTTAGATAAAGATTAGCAAAAATATACCCGTACGTTGCACGGGAGACGAAAAATTCTCATATACTTCTAACCTAAAATAAACATGACCAAAATTTCAAATGATAACTTGATGTATGACTAATATCATTTTGTCTAAATTCATGCGAAAATCAGGCTTATTAATTTTCGGTAGAAGAGAGCACGGGCAGAAGACGGAATCTCTTGTTAGGACCTGGATCCTAAATACTATCATTTTTCTTTTATAATAAAGTAATATAAGGTCATAATATGTATATACATACATAGTTAACAATACTATCATTTTTCTTTTATAATAAAGTAATATAAGGTCATAATATGTATATACATACATAGTTAAACAAAACAATGAAAATTTTCAAATTCTCAATCTCTTTTAACACCAATGTTGATATATGTACATCCCTTTCAATCTGAATCTGATGAGTTATACAAAGGATTCTTCATCGAGATCGAATTCTTCGAGTGTTCCATTTCATGCCACAACGTACTTTTTCATGGTTTCTCTTTGCAAGCTTTTGCTCAAATGTCATGTTTGCATAAATCAATCTCTGACGATCACGTATTGCCTGCCTTTGCTCGGGTTTTAAATTTGCATAGCGTGTCTTAGTATTTTGCACGTCTTGATTCAATTTTCTCAGATATGTATTGCATAGGGCAGTGTTTTATAAAAAAAAATAAGGATGTATATAACTTCCTTTCAGTGACGAGCTTCACAACGTTTTTTTAATAATTCATCTTTTTGTTGGTAAGATAATTGTTTATACCAGTTCCTTTCTCGTTGCCTCCTATGTTCTTTAGGATCCATGAGTAGCTGCTCACTTGATGTTGTGAATCTAATTAACGCCATTTTTAATGTCGTTGTCATCTATACTATAAAGAGAATTAGATTTGAAAACACTTCTCACCAACGAAAATCACACCCCCACCTCACATAGGACCCATATGTCAGGCTGAAAGTTACATGAATGGTGGAAACAAGAGGGGAGGGACATTTCTGTGTTGATTTTCCCCTTGAAACCCAAAACTTTTTTCACCCAAAAAAGGGCCCACCTAAATATACCCACATTTGTACCCACATCTATACACAATTATCCCGTATTGCTAAAAGATAATAAATTAGAGAGTTTTTCTTCATATAAATTAATGCCAACTATCATGAGTTTTGGTAATACCTAAAACTCTATATATACATGAGAAAGCCAATATAAAATATTTTTAAAAGAGTTTTGCAGTAAAGTGAAGTGATATTGTTTAGTACCTACATGTCATCAATAAACGTGCGTGCCGCATGTGCGTTCTTGCTAGTCTAAAAAATAGAGTATGCATTTAGTCAGGAGTATTACATGGGATGAATATTTATAGACCAAGGGTCCTTAACACTACTAGAATCCTAACTTTACCCGAGAGTTACTATGAATTACCGACCGCTTCCGGACCACCCCTCGGTAAGATTAAGAATAGCCAACTGTTTTAATGTTCCCAACAGTCAAACTAATCACCTTCGGATAATATACAAATGGCCGACCGTAATTTTAGTGCCTGATTGTTTTCTGATCACAGTCGGTAAACTACAAAAATACCTTCCGTGGAGGGTGCCCTGCCATGCAGCATCGCAACTTGCAAGTGATGATCGCCGTCAAAAGAAGGTTTGTAGATGGAAACCACTATTTAATTATCACCACTAACAACCGTCTTGGTACTGGATTACAGGAATGGCCTAAAGTTTGCCCGAATCCATCTGAACTGAATAACTGATCCACCTCTACTCTTGTTCTTTTTAGGATTCGTCATCTTCCCAGAGAGATTACTGCACTGATGTTTTCCGTTTTCCCTGATAAAGCTTTCATTATTTTATATTACATCACTCTACAAACATTTTTTTCATTGTATGGTTCTTATCTGATCTGACATTTTCTTGATTTCATTTTCTTGCCTTAGGTTTCTGTCGACAAGCGTGAGGGTTGGGGAGAAGAAGTCAAAAGATGGATTCATTTTTTTTTACCTTTTATGTGAGAATTCGTTTTGGTACCCTGACTCCCTGAGAGTAACGTGTGATCGTTCAATCGATGTAATCTAATTGTTTTTGTTTTCGTTCAATGTATACAGCCTTCCAGCGAGTTACAGTAATATTAATATATGAGCTGTTATATATCCTCCTTTAATTTATATTTTAAACTTTGGACCAATATGAAACTAATAAATAATACAACATAATGTAATTGGTGTTTGCGGAACATTGCCTGAACAAATCAAATAAGAACTATAATTGATGGAAGATAAAACTATTATTTCAATCAAATGCTAAAATAAAGAGGAAAATTGAAAAAATATTAATTAATAAAATGACCATTGGCCAAGAGTTATCATCACCGGTCGGCAACTGAATGGATGACCATACACAGCATTAACGTGGAAAGCATGTGGCCGATGGTGAACCGTCAGGCATTCACCGTCGCTAAGGAGGTGGCCAACGGACCCTCGGCAAATGATCGAATGCCCGACAAAGAGTGGCCGAGGGGAAGTTGCCGACAGTGTACAGTAGGCCATTGCTATTTCCGAGTGTTTTAGTTAATGGCCAACGGTTTAATGACGCTTGGTAATTGTTGTGATTCTAGTAGTGTAATATTACTTGTGTCATTGTGTCAGTTATCCTGCTCACGTTAGTTAATGATACGCAGTACTCAGATCGATCGTTCCATCTGAAAAAACAGACAAATGCAATATTGGTTGTTACCATAAATAAAATATTATATAAATTGAATTCACGGCAGTACTTTTGAGGATTAGAGAATGTTCAAAACCAGCCCATGGACCTTCCAGACCTTTGAACCGGCGATCCTATATAGAGCTTCCGGATTTTTTTTTACACGGCTTCCACTATATAAGATTCGTATGGTTACGTTTGGATGATGGAGATTGCATCTAAGGTGGAGCAGGCACGTGCGTAGAAAGCGGGAAGATAGCGCCAGCATGCACCCACACATGGGAGATACGGCGGGCAATAGGATTCGGCTGACAGACGGAAGAATATTAACCAATTACAAACTTCATTCAATCTTTTCTTTTAGATTATATGCATCCGATTTAAAATCCATTTTAACCGCATTAGTTGTTGGAATGCAACCAAATAAGATCCAATATGTTATTATAAATTTATTTTTTGCATTTCAAAATTTTGATACAGCAATTCAACATTTTTCATATAATGTTTCAACATTTTTCATGTATTATTTCAATATTTTCTAAAAATGTTGAACTGGTTTTTTCAAAATGTTAAAACCATTTAACGAAAATGTTGAATATGGTATTACAAGGACTATAGTAGAAAAATAAAAATAAAAATAAAAGAAACAGAAAAAATAAATATGCTCACCGATTGATTCTCCTTCTCTGTTGACAATAGAGCAACAACAAGCGGCATGATTGCTTGTTCTCCACTTTTTTACGGCTGTCTTCATGTTACGTTGTTTGTGATACATTGGCCGCATGCTATTTGAAAGATGGGCCGTAGTGGGCTGTGCGCTGTATAGCTTATCTAGTTTGCGGAAGGCATATAGGAGCCCCCTTTAACTATGCTTACTATTGTGCAATGAAAGTATGATTGGATGGGCCCACATTACCTTTTTTTTCCTCCCGTCAACTTCCTAATCCCTACGGTACCTTCTCTCCTCCTGTCACCTTCCTGGGTCCCACGCCAAGATGAGCCCAAGACCCTATACGCACAAGTATACGTGCTGCATAATATATACTTAGCGTTTGAGGAATACTAGCAGGAAACAGAGTACATCGCGTCCTAATCTGTTCATAACGTCACGTAATCGCGTCTCCAGTCCATCTGTTCCGCACTTCTGCTGATTCTATCACGAAATTGAATCATCATCTTGCATGTCTCGAGTCCGTGCCGTCCAGAATGAAGTTAGAAACAAATCAGCAATCCTCGTCCCATCAGCCATCCACCATTGTCCGCTCCTCGCCGACGCGACCAACGCTCACAGCTCTACTTCGATCGGTTCACTGCATTACTAATTAACTAGCAAATGAGTCCGTGCGTTGCTACGAACATAGACCACATGGATATATATTAAGAGATTTAACCAGTACTGATCCGTATAGATGTATTTGGTTGAGTGGATGGGATGGGATGAAGAGGGATGAGATGAGCCCATCCATGTTTTTGAGATGTTTGGTTGGATGGACGGCCTTAACACTGCTAGGTATATTCCCTATAGATCCTGGATGGAGTCATCCCTCCAAATCGAGCGGACGGGCGCAGCGTCCGGCGTCGCGCTCCCCCCCGCTCGCTTCGCGTAACCCCCACCCCCACCCCCACCACCCCGACCTCCCCGCCCCCGTCATCGTCCTCGTTCCTGTCTCCACAATCGTCGCCGTCAGCTCACCCCTGCCTCGATCCGGCGCCGCCGCCCCGCCCCTACCCGGATCCGGCGCCGTCAGCTTGCCCCTATCCGGATCCGGCGCTGCACCAACCGTCCTGCCCCGCCGTCGTCACCATCCTGCCCCACCGTCGTCACCGTGCTCGTCCCCGCCCCTGTCAAGGACGTTGACGCCGCCCGGCCCGGCCACGTCCAGAGGTGGAGAAGAAGACACATGAGGCAAGCAAGGAGAGGGATCTGCTCCGTACCTGTGCCGGCGATCCAAGCGAAGGTAAACCCTAGCAAACTTTGATCTGTAGGTGAACATGTGTGGCTTGTTTTGCATGTTACTTAGGCCATCTTATGGATGCTGCATGTTGCTTAGTTCCACATGTTGTAGGACAGATCTGGCATGCAAATGATGTAGTATTGTTTCATGGTAAATCATCTACAACCATGAGATGCTTTTCAAATATGACACAACATATTTTTTGTGATTGTTATCTGGAGATGGACAAGATGACCAAGCTGTTAATTTATACTGCTGCTTCCCATATGTTCTTGTCCATGCTGGCCATGATTGTTCAGTCTAGGAAAAGAAAGAGGAGAGCAGTGAGAGAACCTATCACATATGGGCCAATTGCTGAAAGAGATAGGATAAGAATTGAATACCTAAATGATAAGATATGGAAAAATGATACTACTTGCATTAACATGCTTAGGCTAAGTAAAGCGCGTTTCTTTCGGTTTTGTAAGATTTTTAGAGATCGTGCTTTGCTTGAAGACACGCTTCATGTCAGCATAGAAGAGCAAGTTGGTATATTTCTAAATACAGTGGGACACAACCTTAGAAATAGACTAGTTGGTACAAATTTTGGTAGATCAGGTGAAACAGTGAGCCGTTATTTCAACAAAGTTCTTCATGCTATTGGTGAGCTACGAGCTGAGATTATTAGGCCACCTTCGTTGGAAACTCCAACAAAAATTGAAGGGAACCCAAGGTGGGATCGTTATTTTAAGGTGGGATTTCAACACAATTCCTTTGCTGAATTTTAGATATGTAAGCCGTATGGTCCCAAATTACTTATTGCTTGTTTGAACATAACATAGGATTGCATTGGAGCTATTGATGGCACCCATGTACGAGCCTCCGTTCCAAAGGACTTGGAGCCTGCCTTTCGTGGTAGGAAGTCACATTGTACCCAAAATGTAATGGCAGCCGTAGATTTTGATCTTCGGTTTACTTATGTTTTGGCTGGATGGGAGGGAACAACACACGATGCTTTAGTGTTACGGAATGCATTAGAACGTGAAAACGGCCTTCGTATACCACAAGGTAATTGTAGATACATTCCATATCTCAATGTACCATGTCATTTGTAGATCTTCGTATTGTGACACTTGTCCATCATAACATAGGAAAATGCTACCTAGTTGATGGAGGATATGGAGCAAAACCTGGATTTTTACCCCCATTTAGGTCTGTCCGCTACCATTTGAATGAATGGGGGAATAACCCGGTGCAAAATGAGAAGGAGTTGTTCAATCATTGGCACTCGGCGCTTCGTGTCACAGTAGAACGTGCATTTGGGGCACTGAAAAGGAGGTTTAAAATTCTTGATGATGCAAAGCCATTTTTTCCTTTCCCAACTCAAGTTGACATAGTTGTAGCTTGCTGCATTATTCATAATTGGATTATAGAAGACGGGGGTGATGATTTTATCATAGAAGAATTGGACAGTCCAAATTCTAGTGGTGCTGTCCATATCCCTGCAACAACACAAGCTAGTCAAGCAAGTGAGCATGCCTATATGGTAAATTTCAGGCAGCAGATTGCTGACAACATGTGGGCAGACCGTCAAAACCATCATGGCAACTAGTCAAGTATTTCCTGAGGGAACTTTGTAACTGCAAAGTTTGTGTTTTTATTTCCTGAGGACCAATTTAATTTGCTGAATTCAGTGTGTAAGCTACAATTTCTTTGTGTATGGACCAATTTCTTTGTGTATGGATCAAATAAATCAGTGGGTATGCTTCATTATTTGCTGAATTGAATACAATTTCTGTGCTGAAAATTTTGTGTGTGATGATATATTTGTCAATGTTGGAATTCTATTCTTGTCATTGTATAACAGGGAATGGCTGAAATAGAGGAAGTTGAGGGAGGGGTTCAGGCTACAACATGGTTTTCTGAAGCATCAACTTTCATGCTGGAGTTCTTAGCTACCTTGAAGTCTTCTGGAACCAAGACTTTGAACTTTTGAAGAAGGTTCATCTGAATGATTGTTCTAAAGCTATTAATTCTCATTTCACTGCACAATACACCGGTGAAAATGTGAAGCATCATCTGAGGACATGGCAGCGGAAATTTTCTAAGATACAATCATTGAGGGGTGTCAGTGCTTTTAGTTAGGATGAAGATAATTGCATAATCACAGTAGATCCTGAGCATTATGCCAACTATGTTAAGGTACTTATCCATCAATGGTACCTGTTATATTTGCTGAATTTTGATGCATTTCTTTGCTGAATTTATTTCTTATATGGTTTTGTTTCATACATGGCCTTCTGAATCTAGTAGCATGTGTTTAGGGCAATTTAATTATCTATCTAATCATGGCTGCCCCCATGTGATAGCTTCCAGTAAACACCAATTTTTTTCAGCAACAAGTGATGATCGGTATTTAGATAAGTGACTAATTTGTATTCTTTTTCTTAGGATCCGAAGAAGAGTGATGCTGAGTATTTAAACAAGCCTATTGAAAACTATATAGACAGATGGTTGCAATTTTTAGAGACAAATTGGCTACTGGGAAGTTTGCAAAGGGATCAAGTGAGCCTTTAGGAACTACAGGTCCTATTGAACTAGATGATGAAGCTGAAGCACAACCTGATACACCCACTGCTACACCCACTGCTGCAGGAGGAACTGCTGATGTAAGTGAGTCCTCTGCCCCAAAGTCAACTAGAGTTAATGTAGATGCTGATGGAGCAACATCATCTGCACCTAAGCCTAAAAGAGGAAAGACAAATGACTGTGAAGAAGATGGTAATTTCGTTAAAGCTATAAAGGAAGTGGGGACACAACTTTCCAATGCAATAAGGGCTGCTGGAATGCCACAATTTCCTCCTAGCATGTATGCTACCTTGAAGAGTCTTCCGGGGTTTGATGCCACTCATATAGCGTTCTACTATTCACATTTGGTTAGCAACCCTCTGATTGCATGGGCGTTTCATGAGCTGCCTTTTGATAACAAGCTTGTTTGGGTTTCAGCCTTCATTTCTGAGAAATTTCCTGAAAATTGAGCAGCTTATGTGTGAGAAGTGACACTAGTGATGCTTATTTTGTGCCCAAGACCTCATATGTTATTTATGTAAGACTTGAGAACTACTTATGCATCTGTTTAGCTACTCATGTGCACCATATATGTGCAAGACTTGATAATTATGTATGTGTGTAAGACTTGATAATTATGCATCAGTTCAAGACTTCATATATGTGTGTATTGCTTGCTTTTGCCGCTGCTTCTATTGGTCACGCTAGTCCTTTTGTCTTTGCTGCTTTGCATGTCGATTTCTTAGTAATATTGCTAATGTTTCATGTGAAAAAAGTTAGTGTAAAAACGTTTGGACAGAGTACAGACCACAGCCTGAATTTATGTGGTAACCTTACCAATTGAACTAAGAGGTGAACATATCTTTTTTGTATATATTCATCCATCCAATCAAACAGTGGATGGGATGATCCCATCCATGTTTCATCCCTCGAACCAAACAGAAATCATGGATGACACTATCCCTCGAACCAAACACGAACATGGATGAACTCATCCCTAGAAAGCATGGATGGGATGATCCCATCCAACCTTGACTCTCAACCAAACGCTTAAATTTAATTTCAGCATATTGTACTTGTATTAGGTCTCTGTAATAGATGTAATTTCAGCGTATTATACTTGTATTTGGTCTCTGTAATGGACGTGATTATGGAAACAAATACGTGAGGCCCACCTGTTAGCATTGTGAGAGGGAAGGACCAAACAATCCTTGCTTTAGTATTAGGTAGAGATTACCAGAAAGGCTCGTACTAAGTTAATTTATTGCTAAACTAATTTAAATTATTATGTTAGATTTGTAGTGTTTTAAACTTGTGATTCTAATATTTATTTTCTTTTATAATTCTATTGGATCATCTGTTAACTGAACATGTAATTGTAACCTCGAGTGAAAAGTTTCTGAAAATTGAAACTATTAAAAGGCTATTTGAGATCAACAATGATACAATAAAGATTGAAAAGATTCGCTATGTACTACATTGAGATAATATTATAGACAACATTGAACCCGACATTGTCCTTAGCGATCCTATATAAAACAAATTCAAAAAAACACAAAGAATTTTTTATGAAGGACGAAAGAATTTAAGATAATCATAGTAGTTTTAATTAAGGGTGAAAATGGTACGGATATTTCCCGTCCATATCCGAGTTCGTATTCGTTTGGAAGGGTTTATATCTGGAGTCAATTCCCTCCGGCCACAGAAAAATTTATGGCTTCCCTCAGTACCACAAATTTTTACGAAATTCCCTCAATGCCATAGAAGTTTTGATTTATCCCCTTAGTGCCATTTCGTTCATATTTCCATCCATTAATTGTTAAGTGGCATGGAAAAAGACATTTTTACCCTTCCGAAATCTCTCCCTCTCCTCTCTCTCGGTCTCGATCTCCGCAGGTCCTGCGGGGTGAGCGGCGGCAGCGAAATTCTCTCAATAAGTTTTGATTTATCCTGTCATTCCGTTTATATTTCCATTCATTAACTGTTAAGTGGCGTGGAAAAAGACATTTTTACCCTTCCCTAATCTCTTTCTCTCCTCTCTCTCGGTCTCGATCTCCCCAGATCCTGCGGGGTGAGCGGCGGCAGCGCCAGGCGGCTTCCTTGGGTGAGCACCGGCCCCGGCGTGGGCGATGGGGCGGTGGCCTCGGCTTCGGCGCGGGCTGCGGCCACAGTCATGGGCGCGCGCCGGCCACAGCGCACCGGAGGCCATGGCCCCGACGCGGCCAGCCGGCCCCGGCCATGGGCGAGCGCATTGGGGCGATGGCCCAGGCCTGCCGTGGTTAGCTGCAGCGCACGTGGGCGGCCTCGACCTGACGCAGCGAGCCAGTCCCCTCCTCAGCGCGGGCGAGGGCGGCTGCGCCGGCCACGGGCGGCGCCGGCGGTGGCCACGGATGAGCGGCCTTGGCGTGACGCAGGGGAGTGACGCAAAAGCATCACCAGGTGGTCCTATACACGATTCACAAGCAGCAAGCCGAGCCGCATGACTCACTTATCTGCGGTAGCCACGGGCGAGTGGCCTCGGTGGTGGCCACGGTCGAGCAGCGGCACCAGCCTCGACGCGGGCGCAGACAACCCTGGTCCGGCACGAGACGAGCCAGACTGGCCTCGGCGCAAGCGCGCTTACCGAGAGAGACGAAGAAGAGGAGGAGGGAGTACTGACCGGTGGGGCCAGTGGATAGGAGGGGCAAAATTGTCTTTTTACATGACACTTAACAGTTCATGGATGGAAATATGAACGGAATGGCATTGAAGGGATAAATCAAAACTTCTATGGCATTGAGGGAACTTCGTAAAAATTTATGGCACTGAGGAAAACCATAAAATTTTCTGTGGAATTGAGGGAATTGACTCTTATATCTGTCCGAATCCGAATTCGTATAGTTAGTATCCGTTACCGATCCGAATCCGAATAGTTAAGGGAAAATTCGCTGTGGGACACAGTTATTCTGTGAAATTGGCTAGAACACACCGCAATCGGCCTAATTGGCCCAGTACCATTACAAAATCGTGGTTGTTTGCTCAAACACACCGCAGCGATTAAAATAAGAATTCATCAGATTTCGGGAGAGAGAAGGTGGATGAAATGTCATTTTTGCCCTCGTCTTCATCCTATCACTCCGGCGGCAATCCTTGGCATGCGTGCCACACCCGAACGCACCAGCCGGCCCGATATAGCCGCAGCCGAGCCCGCATGCGCCCCCCTGTTGCCTCGCCGTCGCCCTAGTCGCTCCTTCATCCTTATCCATCCGCGGAGCGCCACCGCCGCCATTGCTCCTCGGAGCCGAGCGCCGCCGCCAGCTTCGTCGTAGCGATTCTTCGCGTCTAGGGGCCATCCGGACACGCCGCTGCCACCTTGGGCTTCGCAAGGACGAGCCGAACCTCCGCCACCGGCTCTCGTCGTTACCACGTCGCCGGAAGAGCCCCTCCACGAGAGCCCCACACCGCCGAGCGCCGCCGGTGCCATTGCCGCCTCAAGTCGTCGCCATTCAAGGACCACCGGCCGAACCATCGCCACGAGGAGTTTCACCAAGCCGCCTCGCACCTCAACTGCTGGTTGCCGGTCGGAATTCGCCACCAGAGCACCTTGTCCCCAGGAAGACCGAGTCGGGCGCCGCCGTCGGCCGTGTGCTACCCGTTTCGCCGCTTCCGCAAGACCTTGGGGGCAAACGACGACCACCATGGCGATCCTTTCTCCAAGACTCGTCGATTCCGCCATTTCTTGTCATCGTTCCGCCGCCGGAGCACCTCCGTCCATGTGAAGGCTCCGCCGCCGGCCATTGTCTCCGCCGCGGGTAGATTTCCTGCCATCGCTGTCCATCTTCGCTGCCGGTGAGCGCACCCCCGTGATCCCCTCGCCCTCCTCTACCTCCTGCGCTAGATACCTGCCGCTTTAGGTCACCGGAGCGCCGGCGAGCAAGAGCGCCTAGACCCGCCGACCGCCATGGTCTTTGGCCCTGTGAGCCAGGAGACCATGCCAACGATGAAGACAAGGGTAAAAGTGACATTTCATCCACCTTCTCTCTCCCGAAATCAGATTAATTCTTATTTTAATTGCTGCGGTGTGTTTGAGCAAACAACCACGATTTTGTAATGGTACTGGGCCAATTAGGCCGATTGCGGTGTGTTCTGGCCAATTCCACGGAATAACGGTGTCCCACAGCAAATTTTCCCAATAGTTAAAGTTGAATATTTAGGATGTCGATATCAATTCCTATATTATCCGTCACAAGTTGACACTATCCATATCCGATCCGGATCCGATAGAAAAAAATTATCTAGATCCGTATCCTGCAATATCCGACCGTAATCGATCCGGCCCCTCCTCCGTAGCTCCAAGCGCATTGAGTCCGGCTGCTCCGCAGCACTAAGCTGATCGAGGCTGGCACCCCGTGGACAGGGAGTCGATGAGAAGACCTGACCTCGATATCTTCCGGCTATGCCTTAATCCTTTCCTCTTCCCTCCTTCAAATTCAGAGGGGTATTGCCTTCTTCCTTCTTCACTGAAGATGTAGAGGACATCTTCAGTCCGCATCGGCGGCGACGAATCGATCGTAGCCGTGCACGGCTTCTATATAGGACATGTTGGGCCGACCCCATCCCCAGCTTCGTGTGGACTCCGCGGACGAGGAGGAAAGAAGGTGTCGCGACCCACATGTAAGAGACTACTAGGTGAATTCCCCGTGCGTTGCTGCGGGATATTTTACATAAATCTATAACATAGCTCTGGACGGTGAGATTTGGTGCCGGCCATTGCTTATGCGCAAAATCAAAATCCGCATTGCTTGCTTCTGTCCGGCTCAACTGTCAATACAAATATGGCACGTGATGATCCTGTGTCGTAAACCATAGAGACAGAGATGGACAGGAGTAGAATCAGAGATGGCAACAAAACCGAGAAGCCATGAGTGTTGAAGGAGACCTGCACCCAGTGGCAGAAGACAGAAGTAACGATGGCAGTGAAGATACTCCAAGGTACATAGCGCCTCCCATTCCAACGAACGGCAACAGAACAGAAGAGCAGGAGGTCATCGTTGTGATAATGGTTGACTTGTTATGGAGTTTAGATGGTTTGGGAGGGAGTACTGAGCTGATTAGCGGGACTATTTATATGTGTAGACAGGGAACAGAAGAGCCATACAGAGGGATTAATGGCTAGCGCAGGTGGCGTTTAGATGGTTTGGGAGGGAGTACCGAGCTGATTAGCGGGACTATTTATATGTGTAGACAGGGAACAATAGAGCCATACAGAGGGATTAATGGCTAGCGCTGGTGGAGCACCAGGGTTGAGCGTTAATACCATTATATGCAAGCATTTTCTTCTCCTATGGTGGGAATTCAAATAAGATGGTGTGAGTGATCAGTTCTAGTAAGTGAACAGGCACCGCTGAAGGTGGCACAGTGGGGAGGCGAGAAGGCGAGGGGTGTCCACCGATGAGCTTCAACCAGAAACAACTTCGATATTAATTAGTAGATTCTGACGTGGATGCGTGAGGATTGAGAGAAATGGGGTGCGACTTTTAGTGGGTACCAATTATATAGTTGTTATAGATTTTGATTTTGATCGACGGATGAAACTTCGATGGCATAACGCATGAAGAATTAGTTATTTGGTTTGTAGGTAGAAAAAAAGATTAGGGAGACACTTTAGATTATTTTTAGAATAACATAGTGGGTAATTTAGACATAGATTTAGGGGGTTATTTAGACTACTTTTTATAATATCATAGGTGGGTAATTTTAAGAAAATATAATAAATCTAATAGCTATTATTATTAGTTATGATATACCCTAGTAGATTGATGGCCGGATGTTTCTAATTTTTATGAGATTTTCTAGGATTTATCTTTTTTTTTCTAGCGCGTCTCGTAAGGATTAACATGAAATCTCGAAAAGTAGGTTCTAATTAGCAATGGTAAGATTTCTCATTTTCTAACTAATGGCTCTGGAATTTCTGTACCTTGACAACAAATATGTTGATTTTTAAAATCTCAGACACAAAGATAATACTCCCTCCGTTCCTATTTGTAGGTCGTTTTGCTTTTCTAGGTGCATAGTTTTTGCTATGTATTTAGATATAGTGTATGTATGCATAATAATATCTATAAACCTAGAAAAGCTAAAACGACCTACAAATAGGAACGGAGGGAGTAATAGATGGATAGATACATGACACTACATGAATAGT
The DNA here is from genome assembly GCA_900205405.1 of Echinochloa crus-galli. NCBI lineage: Eukaryota > Viridiplantae > Streptophyta > Magnoliopsida > Poales > Poaceae > Echinochloa > Echinochloa crus-galli. The sequence goes on along the minus strand of OAMR01000649.1, from coordinate 300,416 downwards.
AATCTTTATTGAAACAATACGACAAGAACGGTGCATTTTTTATCGTGGCCACGTTTGCATCTCGCCACAACCACAAACGAAGATTGAAGATAATAGTGTGGATGGACAGACGCATGTTTGTACATAAATAGTAATCTTTATTCACACAATATGACAATCATTTTATTTTAGTAACGATTGCACCACTATGCAATCACAACGAAAACATGTAAAATCGAAACACTAGAGTGATTTACGTTTACCCACAAGCACAAGCAAGTAAATTAATGACCACACGAGAGAAGCCGATCGATCAAGCTACCTCTCCCAGCACATACCGAGATCATCATCAGCAAGCTCCAGCCCGGAACCCAATGGTACTACGGCTAACGTCATGCAGCACCTCGAACGTCCTCTGCTGCACGTTCCCGATGACGCCGACGGAGCTACCTCCTTCCTCGTTGGCCGCGAACGCGAGGCAGCCGTAAATCATGATACCGTCGAAGTCGAGGTTCACCACCGCGCCGCCGGCGAACACCAGGGCCACGGCCGGCACTCTCACACTGGTCTGCCTGCTAAAGTCGTAGCACGTGTCGAGGATACTCATCGGCTTCGCACGCGTGTACCGCGTCATCCCGGCCCTGAACGCCGATCGCAGCGCCGAGTACGCCGACGGCGGCAGCCTCGTGATGATGGTGCCGGAGTCCATCACCGACCCGGCGGAGAACACCGACGGCGCCACGGCGATCGCCTTCCCTCCGACCCTGATCCCCGTGAGCTGCACTATGTAGAACGTCGGCGCCCGGCTGCTCCTGAACATCCTGGTCGTCGTGAACTTTGCGCCGCCGCCGGTGCTCCGGCCGAGCGTGAGGAACCCGGCGGAGGAACGCGGCGGCGGGAGGCAGTAGGAGAAGGCGGCGCCGAAGGTCCGTTTGGTCTGCGACACGAGCGACTGCACGTCGCCGCCGAGGCCGACGAGGCCGGCCGTCTTGTCGTCGAAGTCCGCGGCGACGCGGCTGCAGCCGAACTTGAAGCCCTTGACGGTGTTGCGCCCCAGCTTGAGCGTGTCGGAGCCGTACGTGCCGGTGGTGTTGGAGCCGTCGCCGTACCTGACGATGTACTGGCACTTGGACCTGGAGCAGCCGCTGCTGCCCCGGCCGAGCTGCGCGCAGGCGGATGAGCTGCAAGGGAAGGCGGAGTGGGTTCTGGACTTTCTGGGGTCGAAGACGGGATCCAGCTGGGAGTGGCACGGGGAGCAGGGTTTACAGTGGACCCAGGACACGTCGCTGCCGGTGTCGATCATCACCGTCTGCGTCACCGCTGGCGTGCCGATGCTGACGTTGATCACGTACTCAAGCGTCTCCAGGGCGGTGCCCTGGGTCGTCGGAACGGTGGCCTCGCGTTTCTGGCCGCCGTCGCCGGTGGTGTTGGTGGGGGAGAGGTTCCGTTGGATGGAGCGAGCTCGGAGCTGGTCGCTGCGGAGAATGTCTTCTATGGTTGGCGTCTCCTTGGCCGGCGACAGCGAGCATGGGCCGCGACGATGGTGCAACGCCACCGTGGCGCCGGCAGAGGTTGATGGAATCGCTGAAACAATTAATTCAAGCATGGAAATGATAATGATTACAACAGAAGGGCAACCAAATGGAATAATTTTGGTTCGTGTATATGTGTGTGTGGGTGTGTACACATATGCATGCATGCTTGGAGCCTTGCATTGGACTATGTACCGCACCTTTGGACTCGGAACAGACGGCTTCAGTCTTGATAGAGCCAATGGTGTAGCTGAGAGGGTCTCCTGCATAAGAAGTGAGAGAATAGTAGCTGCACACAAGGAGAAGCAGCAGCTTTGAAACAGTGGCCATGACTGTTCCTTTGCTTCTCGGACGACAGAAGCTTTGAAGCAGCTAGCTCTGCAATGTAGTTGGTTGCATCCAAGCATGCATGGTATGCCTGCAGCTTTTATAGAGCACCGGGGCACAAGCAATTGCACTTCCTCTATGGGTGTGGGATGCCTCAATGGTAGACTGACTTCGTAAGTCGTCTCACCGTACTCATTGTGTTGCCCGGTTTAAAAGAACATAAAATAACGAATCCTAAAATCAACGTTCATAGGGTATTAGAATTGAACATCCTTGTAATTTCCAACTTTCGCTATCAGCAGCCTAGCTGTACCCCAACGGATTGCAGAACTTCGATTGACAACATTTTTCTATGCGAAACTAGCCAGTACTAATTCGATATACATCTTCAATGTTTCCAAAACTCGATTATCATGATCCAGTCAAAGTCTGAACCTTCACGGCAAGGGCAGCAAAATCAATCCTTACCTTTCTTGTCCGGTAATTACAAATTTGTAGGTCATTATCTCCAACGTCTGACAAAGCATATATATACGTATATAATCAGACCACATGCCCGCTTGGCCACAAAGTCAATATATGCCTTTTACGCGAGAAAGAATAAAGTCAAATATCATGTACGGATGAAAACTCTAAGGATGTATGTCGAAAACCATGAATCATATATTAAACCTTAAATTAATGAACCAAGTCGCAGTAAATAATTGCGTGCAAATCTATTAAAATTTAAAACAGCTAGCCCTCTGCACTCAGGTTCAGAAACGGTTCATTGCAAAATGATGAAGTTTGTTTACACCGTTTTTTATCTCCGTAATATTATATATTTTGACCTTGTTGAACCGTAATATTACAGCTAGGGACGGCAGTCAAACCAATATGTGCGGGTGACAGGGGGTTTCGCACCCAATGGGTGCGGCTGCAAAATCCTACCCATGGGTCTACACCCGACCTGACCTGTATTGCGTAGGTGCAGGTGCGGGTTTAAACTTTCACCTGCGGGTGACCTCACGCTACAGGTTTCGCGGATCTGAGGGATGAGTCAGGTCCTCAGCCAGCGGATCACTGGTTTGTGGGAGCGCGTTCCTAGCTTCTTAGGCACGGTGCCGAGCCCTACCTTCTTTCGCTCGACGTGATGTTCCTCCCGGGACTCGGTTTCGACATTTGGGGCGTCTTGATCCTCAGAAACAAACACCTCATGCTCTGGATTCCCCATCAACCGAGTGCTCGGTTGGCAGGAGAACAGTTGTAGTGATTTAGAACTCACCACAAGTTGGAAACCGGGTGGATTCGGGCAGCAAGGGCGGAGGTAGGGGGGCTAAGGGGGCCTGGCACCCCCCAATACTTTCCTAAACCCCCTATATACCCCTATATTATATAGTTAATGTATGTGTTCAATGTTGTTTTCTTCCTTCTAATTCAACACAAACATCACCAATGCTCTACTAATCCCCATATATACCCCTATATTGCATTGTTAATATATGTGTTCAATGTTATTTTCTTGCTCCTAATTCAACACACAAACATCCCCAAGCTCTACTAATCCCCCTATGTACGCCTATATTGTATAGTTAATATATGTGTTCAATATTGTTCTCTTCATCCTAATTCAACACAAACCTCTTGTACTTGAGAGTTGAGGCCTAGTTACTCAGTTAGGGTTTAGGGTTTAGGCCTTTTTGGTGGCTCCCAAAAAAAACCATAAATGTGAAACATCACGCTCAATGACCTACTAACCTGTTGCTCGTATTCTATTTGGTTTTTGCCCTTAAGCTTCTACATTCCTTTGTTCACTGATCCCCCTATACTCAATTCCCGGCTCCGACCCTATTGGGCAGGTTTTCAGATTGGACCTAAGCTGCACGCCGAGGGTCGCGGCTGGAGTAGTCGGCAGCAATGTTCTTGAGCCCTAAGGGGAGCCGGCTCCCTGGCGATTCAATGCCTGCTCGGATAGAGCGATGCACTCCGCTAAGGTAGAGTGTTGATGCGATCTAGCCCAGTGACGATCTCGTTGGGCAGTGGGACTCAGTGTCGAGGAAGTATATCTGGGATCCGTTCTTGGAGGTTGAGCTACTCGACCTGCGTTAGGAGTATATGCCAGCGACGTCGGAGGAAGCCCTGGAGCTTGTTGATCCAGATTCTGTCGGCACTGAGTCTGTGATGGCGGACTTGGAGCTGCTAGAGTCGGCGAGGAAGCTGACGCCCGACAGGTGCTTTAGGCTTGCCAGCTCGCTCCCAGGGAAGATGATTCGAGATTTATCTGCCATCAAGCTAACGAAATGGAAAAACTCAGCATGTTAACTCAGACCTTAGGACCGACAATCCATGAGCAAGTACCCAGGTGGTTGATTTTTAAGAAGAGGATTGCCGAGTTGAGTAGCTTGAAGGTGACATACATATCAAGGTTTAGACAGGTTCGGGCTACCTGTAGGTATAATACCCCACATCATGTGTCGGGTGGTGTCTGTATTGCTTGTTCTCGAGTTAGCTTCCAGAAGCTAGGGTGAGCTTTATGGTTATAATGGATAAGGCTCCCCCAAAGGTTTGACCTAGGCCGCCTTAGTCGACAGTCTAGGGTTTATAAGTCGGTTTGCATCTAAACCTATCATATTACAATAGGGAATTGCATCCTAGGATATCAAGATTTACTCCACCGAGTATACTTGGCTTGAACTTGCTACGTCTTCATCAAGCTTGTCGGACAAGTCGGGGATTCCTTGTGGGCCACCTTTGAGTTGTCTCGCGACCTTGTCAGATGTGGGCCCAAGTCCTATTAGCCCCTCTAGCAGTGGGCCTAGTAGTACCCTATCCCACAGTTGGCAGTAGTATATCTGAGGAATGCCCCGATCTAGCAGGAGGGTCTGATGCGGCTGAGTCATCCGAGCACTACAAGGTTTTGTATCAAAATCAACGCCTCTGAATTGCAACGCCGAAAATTTGGTTGGTATAGATGGTTGTATTGCAACCATTCTTAAAAATCGTAGCGATACGTGTTTTTAATTCAACAGTTTTGAAGGTGTTGCAAAGCTTTGTTGCATTTGGTTGACGATATTGCAATGGTGTAAAATGGTTGCAGTAGATTTATTGTGGTAGCAATTCTGTGGTAGTAATGCAACCACATTTGCGTTAGTTGCATTTAGTTGTGACTATTGCTACGCTTGTTTGGTGTTGCATAAAATTTCACAAGCGTTGCAAATTTTTGATGCGTAATACAACAAGAACTCTTGGAGGCGAAGCAAAAGTGAGGTTCAACTGCAACCGTCGTTGCTTGTTGCAAATGTACTTTGATATGGTTGCAAATGCTAAATTTTATTGTAACACGATGTTTGGCTTCGAAGCAAAAATTGTGTTCAAGTGCAACGCTTAAGTTTGGTTGCGATATATACTGTGAGCGTTGCAACAACTAAGAGGCAAGTCTGATTTGGATTGGGCCTTTTGACGCGGACCATACATGTCAGGTAGGGGGCTGGGACGCGCTGCTTAGGGTCGCGATCCAGGGGCGACTCCGACGGCTTGCTGCGTGTGCACGAGGTGAGGAGGATCGACCGTCGCCCCTGCTCGGCATCTGGCCTCCGACGGGGGTTTCTGTGCTGGGGGTGAGGGCGAGCGCCGCCCCTGCTCGGCATCAGGACTCCTCCGACGGCTTGCTGTGCACGGGGGTGAGGGCGACCGCCGGCGCTGCTCGGCATCTCGACTCCTCCGACGGCTTGCTGCGCTCGGGGGTGAGGGCGACCACCGTCGCTGCTTGGCATCTCGAAGATATGAGAATGAAAATTCCAGCCTTCGATGTCTAATTAGTAAAACCCTTGCTCCTAATTGACCTGTAATGTGATTAATTAATTTAGGTATAGCATAGCTGATTTCTTCCCTGATCGCCATCCATCAATCGTCCACGTCGATGGATCGATCAGATAAGCCGTCCTCGAGTCACGTCGAAAGGTACGAGCGAGATCATCATCGGATGCACATATATTTGAATTATATGTATGTAAATATGCAAGCTTAAATTGGTGATGATTCATCTTCATCACGCAGATGTCAGGCGATAATAGGAGTTGGATGCGCTTGCCTCGTGGTTCATCTGAGTGGATGAAGAAATTCGCGGAGTTTATGGACAGGACATTCAGTGGCACTTCGAGTGGTGGAACTGCACCATGTCCGTGCACTAGATGCAAACTTTATTATTTTTTTATTTTCAACTGATCAATTGGGGTTGTTGCATTAATTTATTTTCAACTGATCACATTAAAGGAGCATTGATTATAACTCTAAATATGTCTTATAAGTTGGAAGGTCAAATACAGATTACGTTGGCACAAACAAAAGGCCCTCTATACATAGGTTCATATGACAACATAGTGGCCACTAGAAAATTGCAAAAGTGGATTAGCATCTCAGATAACATCAAGTAGTACTTAACAACAGGCACTTAATTAAAACCATCAAGTAGTACATAACACCAGCAACTAGTACTTAACACCAGATCCCATCCATGACCATTTTAACATCAAGTACTTAACAGCAAGGCACAAGTCATTTGGTCCAGGGCACATATTTATATATATTTACATAACTTAGAGCAGAGGTGGATTGCTTCAGTTACCATATCCTTTCAAGAGGGTTCGCTGAAGCTTTTATCAAGGAAGGGGTAGGTTCAGCTGATGCGGCATTTCACAATGATGAAGCAGGACCTAGTGGTGTACAAGTACACAATGATGACAACCTAGCAGCAGCAGATGTACAAGTACAGAACAATGATGAAGGTGCGCCACATGATTCTGGAGTAGACAATGAAGAAGGTGACGCACCGAGTGAAGATGATGGGTCCAGTCATTTGATTAAATCCCTAATCAAAGGTGAAATATAAGGAGAGATCAGTGATGAAGATGAGACAACGAACGACCAAGCCAAGGTCTTCTTCAAGTTACTACAGGAGGCTAAAAAGGAATTATATCCAGGTTGCGAAGATGGTACGAAGATATCTTTTATTGTGGAACTTTTCCAGCCCAGAGTGCATGTATGGGATAAGTAACAAAGCATTGGAGGGGGTACTGTTTCTGATATCAAAGTTTCTCCCTAAAGGTCATTGTGTCCCAGACACAATGGAGAAAGTGCAAAGGGTGGTTCGTGATCTAGGCTTGGATTATATCAAGATAGATGCATGCGAGAATCATTGTGTGTTATTTTGGAAGGAATACGAGAAGCTGGATATATGCCCCAAATGTAAAGCGTCTAGGTGGAAAACAGATGATCAGGATAAGAACCGTGGTCGTGTCCCTGTCAAAATCCTTTGATACTTCCCTCTCACACCTCGGCTGCGCAGATTGTACATGTCAGAGAGGACATCCACAGAAATGCGTTGGCATGAGGACGAAGATGGGAAACTACGTCATCCTGCCGACTCCATGGCATGGAAGCATGTGGACAATACTTTTCCAGTATTTAAAGAAATACGTAACGTTCGGCTGGGTCTTGCGTCTGATGGCTTCAATCCATTTGGTATGCAAAATGTCACTTACAGTTGTTGGCCTGTTATCCTAATACCTTATAATTTGCCGCCTTGGTTGTATGAGAAACAATCTTATTGGATCAAGAAAAGTCCTAGAATGAATATTGATGTTTTTCTGAGGCCCCTCATTGAAGAGTAGGAGTTGTGGAATACTGGGGTTAATTGTAGGGATGTAAAGGAGAAGGAAAACTTTACACTACGTGCTATGGTGCTTTGGACAATCAATGACTTCCCTGCATATGCGATGCTTTCTAGTTGGAGCACAAAAGGAAAATTTGCATGTCCTTACAGTCACAAGGATACAGATTATTTATGGTTAAAACATGGGAAGAAGTACTGCTACATGGGACATCGTCGGTTTTTGCCCTTAGACCATCCATGGCGAATGAACAAGATGAGTTTCAACAATGAGGAGGAAACCAGGGAGGCTCCAGTTCCGCTGTCTGGTCAAGGCGTATTAGACCAATATGCAACTTTTGATCAAGTGAAATTTGGAAAGGACATATCGAAAAAGAGGAAGCGTGATGAAGATGCAAGATGGCACAATTGGAGGAAGAGTATTTTTTTTTGAGCTCCCCTACTGGTCTTCCTTGCTCATAAGGCATAATTTGGACGTGATGCATATTGAGAAAAACATATGCGAGAGCATATTAGGGACTTTGCTTGAAATTGAAGGGAAATGTAAGGACAGCGAGAATGCATGCCTTGACATGGAACATCTTGGGATCAGGCAAGATCAGCATCCTGTGATTGAAGATGACGAGTACACCTTGCCAGCAGCGTTGTACTCTCTAGACAAGGATGACAAGAGGATTTTATGCCAATTTCTTCAAGGAGTGAAGATGCCTGATGGGTTCTGCTCCAATTTGAAGAGATGTGTTGATGATAAAACATGTAAGGTGTCTGGACTCAAAACTCATGACTACCATATTATTCTACAAAAACTATTGCCCCTAGTCATTAGAAGGCTTTTGCCAGAAGATGTTGTCAGGCCATTGATTGAGCTCAGTAGGTTCTTCAGTGCACTTTGTTCAAATGAGTTGGTGCCATCAGATCTTGACAAACTAAGCAGTTCAATTAAAGAGACTATTTGTCGGCTTGAGATAGTTTTTCCGCCTGCATTTTTTGACATAATGATCCATTTGCCAGTCCACCTAGCTGAAGAGGATAAAGTAGGAGGGCCCATGTGTTACAAATGGATGTATCCAGTAGAGAGGTATCTACGTACTGTTAAAGGATATGTCCGGAACAAGGCGCAGCCAGAAGGATCAATAGCCGAGTCATACATAGCTGAGGAGTGTCTTACATTTTGCTCTCGATTCTTCGACATTGACACCAAGCTGAGTCGAGCTGATCGTCATGAAAATACAGTTGTGAACGAGCCACCAAATGGGCTAAGCATATTTAGTGAAATTGATTACAAGAGGAGAGGAAACAAGATTAAGAATTTGGAGAATCCTGAACTTCATAATATTAGGCACTACATAATTACTAATTGCGATGAAGCCAGCAAATGGATTGAGTAAGTCGGAATATTTGCCACTAAATTTATGTATTATCTCTTTTTTTGTGGTGTCAACTACTAATTTGGCACCAAATATCAAAGTGCTATCTGCTGAAAATTCAGAAGAACGGCATGGCATAAAAATATGGTTTGGTCCATCTTAATCATAGTTTGGACATCCAAAATGAATAACAAACTTTTGGATAACAAAAATTTTTGAGCTAAACCAGAAAGATGAAAATTGTTGGACGGTTGGAACAAAAGCTATGAATTAAATTCCAAAGTGCATGTTAGCTGTGGGCTAAATGAAATTTACTAATGCCTCTCATTTACCATATGAAGTTTTGGATATGTCTGAACCATTTGGCTAATGAGAACTATGATGCAGGGAGCATAAGGCAGAACTAAAAAGGGTTAGTCAAGTTAACCTTAAAAAACGACACAAGGACCACTTCGTAAGATGGTTTGAAATCGAGGTATGGAGTAATATTTTATTTTTTAATATTCCACTTTATGATCAGACCGATGTATTATACCCAGTACATGTCTAAGTTAATTTAACAATTGCAGATAGCAAAACTGTAAGAGAAAGGGGAAGTATGTAAACTGATGCATGGCCTTTCTCAAGGACCTGACCCTCGAGCTCGTGTGTTGAATAGAGTGCACATCAATAATTGGCAATTTCGGACAGCTGCCATAGACAAAAGCCTCGTCACACAATATTCTGGTGTGCTTGTGAAGTCTGAGAATAGCGACATGACCTGGTATAGAGTCATTAGAAATATAATCTCACTAGAATTCCCCGAAGAAAAAGAAGTTATATTGTTTCAGTGCGATTGGTATGATGTGCCGAGTACTAGTACCAGCAGAAGCAAAGGGTACTCTAGGGATAAATTTGGTATTATCGAGATTGCTACTTCCATGTTCAGATATTCAGATGAACCTTACATTCTTGCTTCAAACGCGAAACCGGTGTTTTATGCCTCTATTATGGACAAGCCGGGATGGTCTACTGTTGTTTTGGTCAGACCAAGAAATTTGTTTTTCATGCCAGAAACTGGAAATGACTCGGATGCACTCGATGTAGGGATCCAAGAAATGATTGAATCAGGCCGAGGTCAGGAATTATCCAGCTGGTCAAGACAGGATAGGGCTGGCACAACTGGTTCAGCCGCCATTATTAATCAAGTGCGTAGCGAAGCAATTCCCGAACCTGCTGATGACTACATTGGTCATGATGAATGTGACGACGAGGACACCTACATTGATGATGGGGTTATTGCACCAGCCATGAAAGAAAACACAGAAGATGATTTCTTTGTTTGAAGACAATTATTTTCGTACACATGTCGAACTTTATTACTTTTTCGTACACATGTCGAACTTTATTACTTTTTCGTACACATGTCGAACTTTATTACTTTTTCGTACACATGTCGAACTTTATTACTTTTTCGTACACATGTCGAACTTTATTACTTTTTCGTACACATGTCGAACTTTATTACTTTTTCGTACACATGTCGAACTTTATTACTTTTTCGTACACATGTCGAACTTTATTACTTTTTCGTACACATGTCGAACTTTATTACTTTTTCGTACACATGTCGAACTTTATTACTTTTTCGTACACATGTCGAACTTTATTACTTTTTCGTACACATGTCGAACTTTATTACTTTTTCGTACACATGTCGAACTTTATTACTTTTTCGTACACATGTCGAACTTTATTACTTTTTCGTACACATGTCGAACTTTATTACTTTTTCGTACACATGTCGAACTTTATTACTTTTTCGTACACATGTCGAACTTTATTACTTTTTCGTACACATGTCGAACTTTATTACTTTTTCGTACACATGTCGAACTTTATTATTTTTTTATTTTCAACTGATCAATTGGGGTTGTTGCATTAATTTATTTTCAACTGATGACATTAAGGGAGCATTGATGATAACTCTAAATATGTCTTATAAGTTGGAAGGTCAAATACAGATTACGTTGGCACAAACAAAAGGCCCTCTATACATAGGTTCATATGACAATATAGTGGATTAGCATCTCAGATAACATCAAGTAGTACTTAACAACAGATACTTAATTAAAACCATCAAGTAGTACATAACACCAGCAACTAGTACTTAACACCAGATCCCATCCATGACCACTTTAACATCAAGTAGTACTTAACAGCAAGGCACAAGTCATTTGGTCCAGGGCACATATTTATATATATTTACATAACTTAGAGCAGAGGTGGATTGCTTCAGTTCCCAGAGGTGGACTCCGCCTCCTCGTCCAGTTCCTTCCGGACGTCTTGCACCAGGGTCTGCATCCTCGCATCGACATACTTGGTAAACTTGTAGTTCATTCCGTGAACATACTTGTTCCACTTGGAGTTCATTCCCTCCACGTAGTCTTTGAGACCCGTCTGTGCAATCTCAATGTGGAACCAAACAATCTCAGGTACACCAGTTAGAGGACCACTGGAATCGGAAATAATAGGTAGACATTAGCAGCGGCGGCACCGCAATCTTGCCTGCAGGATGCGAGCCCCTCCGCCCAATCGGATTGCAACATCAGCGGCGGCGGCGGCAACGACGACGATCTCCTCTTGGCCTCTAGCTTGATCTCGGTGAGGTGCCTAACAATTAGGTCGTGTTTGTGTGCGAATTGAGCGGTAGAGATCCGTTTGGCTCGCGCCGCGAGACGGGCAGTGCCTTCGGTTCCGGTGGGTATATGTTTTAGCACACAACGCTTTACTCTCTTGCAAGTGGCCATACACATCAGCTAAAGAAGATGCTCCATAGTGAGGAGGATTTGGTCTCCCGCTGGGCATATGACTCCAGTCACGATGGGAATTTCGCGTTCGCTGCGTCGTCGTTGTTGTACCCACGAGTCAACATCACCGGTAGCCCTCTTCTGCAGTCTCTAGCGGCTTCTCGCGACCGCGCGCTTGCATAGCCACGGAGACGGAGGAAAGGGCCGTCCCGGTTGTATTTTAAGGGCTCTCAAGCAAAAAGACGACAGCGTATGGCATCCGATCTCCGATGTTAAGAAGATTTGGGACTTACCAGAGCAGATTCGATCTGGACACGAAGATCAACACTATTTAGCTCTGAGGGACTTGTATGCTTTAGAATTAGGAATAAATTAGGGGGGTTTTCATAAAATTATGACGTACCGCGGAAACAATCCTTGCTTCATAATTAGGTAGAGAGGTAGAGATAACTATCAAGGTATTCGCAACGGATTAGATTACTTGTGCTGACACTTGCCAACTTGAATTCATATCTGTAATTTTGCACAGTCAGTACAGATATTCGCATTTTTCTTTATTTAAACCAGAAATTAACAAACGCTATTATTTGAGTGATTCACGAAAGGCGTATGTGCTGACTTAGTCAATCTTAAAGTTGGATCTATCAGTCTTGTCATCCGAGTTTACATGTATATATTGATGTGGCTGAGTGTGCCTACGTGTGAGCATCAACATCTGTATTAGATGCAATAAAAAATAGTGAGTCGTACTAATTGATTGGAGAACAGTCTAACAGTCTAAACGGAGTTTGGATTGATCCCGTCCCACTAGCCAATCCCCTTGAAGCTATGTTCGTTTGGTCCAGGATCGGCAAGGATCGCGGGCTAACCCACGTGGCCGGGTGACCCCTTGCCTCGTAGAAATCCTGGGCCACGAGAAAATTTGTGTTCGATTAGCCCATTTAAGGTTATTTGAATTGCTCCGCATTGCCGAACAATGAAATGAAAAACTCGGGCCATTAAGTTCAAGTTGTTGCAGTCGTCACATCTTCCCCTACCTCTGGACTTTATCTATCTTGCCCAAATTTTGGCGGATCTTCTCTAGGACTAGTAAGAACATACGTGCGACACGCACATTTAGTAGAAAATTTGGTCAGAGTGTATTGGTTACGAACTCGACGATTCCACGCAAGCGCGTGTTTTTTTCCCACGGACTGTTTAGTCAAACTCTTGGTCAGAGATCGTATTGTTACCAACTCCACGATTCCACGCAAGCGCGTATTTTTTTTCTACAGACTGTTTAGTCAAACTCTTCAAGACAGGAGGGGTAATGTTTTAATTATTTGTGGGCCCATCCACCCTCGAAAGTTTTGGGTCTTTATAGTATAGATTTGTGATAGCTTGGCCTGATAGCATCAAAAGGATCTCTAGGCACGGATCGATGGGTAAGACTTGAACTTAAGATAGAAAGCGACATGTTTTAGATCTAACAGAGAGGTAGCAAGGAGAGAATGGATGCGCAAACCATCAGTCTTCGAGGAGGAGGACTTACCGTCGCTTCAGGCGTCTAGGGTTTGTTGTTGGGCTCGTGGGGCACGGCGAACCTTAGAGTGGGTGCCCCCGGCCCACCTCCTTTTTAATGGCGTTGGGTAACGGGGGACCATGTCATGGGCCCAAAGGCGCCATCCGGACCAGGCAAGACAACCCAAGCTAAGACACAAGTTCGGCCCAAGGGAACCGGCTTCGACAGCCCAACACTCGATATCACGGCCCAAACTGGACAAGCTGAAGCTGCTGTTACCGTATTAGTACAGGACCCTTTCTTCCTAAAGAAGATGAACTCTGTAATAGGATAGTTGAATCGGCCGGCGTTGCAGGAGGACATGGCGGCGGAGACGACCCTCTCCGTCAATGTATCAGACTTACTCTATCATATCCTAGTTGAAGTTGTGTGAACTCGTATCTTGTGTGTTACATCAGGTATCAGATTTAGGTTTCCCATAGCTGCTTTGGTACATCCGTCGTGCAGCCGCTCCGATGAGGATCCACTCCGTCCTCGCCGTCCACGCCCCGCCCACCGTCCTAGTTGGCGGCGGCCACCGCAAACCGCCGGTTAGCCGTTCCGGCACCGTCGCCCACTCACTGTTCGCACCGCTTAGGATTGTAGTGGGAAATCTTGATTTCCACCGCGACCGTAGTCGTCGTGCCCAACCTGGCGGAGCTACCTGATTACCTCAAGCGCCCTCAGTACCAGACTCGAGTTCAGAAGCAAGCGATGGAGACGGACAAGCAAGTTGCAGAGATTGCCACAACCCTCAAGGAACTCGTGCTTGAGATGAAAAGTTGGAAGCAGGACGTGGACACCAAGAATCACGACGTTGATACCAGGATACACGATGTGGATCACAAGATCCAAGATGTTGATTCCAAGGTAGCGATACTGAACACCTCCATCGATGATCTGCGTTCCAAGATTGACACGCTCGCAGACTATGTTGATCCTGCACACAAGGTGTTCGACATCGAGCATATTGACCTGACGAAGTCCGGCGCCAATCATCTGGCATCTTCCTCACCTGAAGGGACTTAAGCACCTTCTGACAACACCAGTAAGGGACAAGATTACCGAGGGCTTGGATGTGGCGTGGTTACTACCTTTACACCGCTTCCGGTCACAGGTGCGAAATCTACCTCTGACCGCACTCCTCTTGAGAAGCAGATCATTCCTTCAGGGCAATCGTACGGGATGCATGGTTGGGGCACCACCATTCCACCTCTGGAATTTCCACAATTTGATGGCCGTAATCCTAAAATGTGGCAAAAAAATGTGAATCATACTTTGAAGTTTATCAGATTCCTGGTGATGTGTGGTATAAATTGGCTACCATGAATTTCACTGGTACAGCTGCATTTTGGTTGCAGTCTGTTGAATCTGTTATGAAGCATAGTAGTTGGAGTGATTTCTGTTCTGCAGTATGTTCTTAACAAAATCAATTGCAGAGACACTTCTTTCACATTAAGCAGATTGGCACGGTTACTGAATACATTGAGCAGTTTGACGACTTAGTACATCAAATCAAGGATCATGATCCCACCTTCAATTCCCTGCTGATTACCAATAGATTCATTAATGGCCTCAAAGATGATATTAAGTCTAGTGTAATCATGCATAAACCAAAAGATTTGGACACTGCGGGTTCTTTAGCTATGTTGCAGGAGGAGCTTACTGATGGGTTTAAACCCCCTAGTCTGTCCAAGAAAGATTCTAAAAGATCTGAAGCTTTTCATTCCTTCAAGTCAGCTGTTAAGACACCTGTGCCTAACCCAAGTGCTAAAATTCCCCAATATTCTAGTCCTGAAGAGAAGAAACATGTAGAATCAATGAAAATTCAGAAACCTGAGGATTCACTAGGAGCCATCATGGCTTACAGAAGAGCAAAAGGACTTTGTTTCAAGTGTGGTGTGAAGTGGGCACCTGGGCATAAATGTGCTCCAACTGTTGCTTTACATATTGTGGAAGAGTTATGGCAGCTGCTGTCAGAACCAGAGAAAGATCATTTCAGATCAAATGAAGATTCAGATTCTGGTGAAGATTTGATGCGCTTGTCAGCTCATGCTCACAATGGAAAGGATGCCCCCAAAACTATCAGACTAATAGGTAACCTCATGGGTCTGAAACCTCTAATGCTCATTGATTCAGGAAGTTCCAGTAATTTAATCTCAGAACATATGGCTAGTACATTGCCTGGGTTGACAACATTGACTCATCCTGTTCAGGTTAGAGTGGCCAGTGGAGCACTGATTTGGTGTACTCATGAGTTACAACAGTGCAAGGGCAGTGCTTCCAATTAGATTTAAAAATTCTACCTATGAAATGTTATGACATTATTCTGGGGATAGAATGGCTAGAGCTCCACAGTCCAATGAAGGTGCACTGGGCTCAGAAACGGATGTCATTCTCATATCATGGCAAGATCATTAATCTCCAGGGTCTCAATCCATAAATTAACAACTTGCCAATAGTCTCTATTCATCAAATAGAACAGCTAGAAAAGAGTGAGGATGTATGGGGTGTACTGGAGTTATTTGCACTTAAGCCAGAGGACATTCAACAAGATTGGTGTGATAGACCAGGAAATTAAACAATTAAATTAAAATAATTGGGAGCAATTTTGACTTTAACCACATGTTTGACCCAAAAACAAAACTTCAAACCTAAAGTCCGTAAAGTAAGCTTGGACATGAGCATGAATATCATCATAGAAAATATATACCATAATTAGAACCACAGGTTTCAATTCAATTTAATTTCAAATTCAAAGCTAATTTGAATAAGTTTTAAAGATAATACTTTTTCTATGTAAAATAAGGCTCAAATGAAAAATCACCAAACATGAAAGTTGTAGGTAATAAATTTGTGCACAACTTTTGTTTTGGAAGTTTCTGAAGTTTCAATATGAAAACATTTGGAAACCTCTGGTCAAATGAGGTCAAACTCTATTTAACCCTTAAGCTCTAGGGAGCTGTTATACCTCCTTAGGTTGGCATCAAAACAATTCCACTTTTTATATAACAACTTAAAAATCTACCAATATGAAAGTTGTTGGTTAATTCCGGGAACACAACTTTGTAGTTTTGAGGATTTTGAAATTCGAAATGGAAAAGCTTCAAAAACTCAGTTAACGCTCAGCTGCACAAATTCTGCGGGCCGAGTTTTGTGCCAATTTTGGAGCGCGTTCCCGGCCAAACCAAAATAATTTTATAGGTCAACCTTTACAAAAGTTGTAGCCTGATGTACCAGCTACAACTTTGGTGTTGGAAGATTTCTGAGTTTGGTTCAAAACTTTCGAGATACAGGCAGTTGAACATGGCACTTTGGGTGCTTCGCTGTGTTCCCGGCGCTCTGGAGCGCCCACGCGCGCACCCGAGCCGGCCAAGCGCCGCAGCCCCGATCCGCCACGCGGCCGGCGAACCTCGTGCGATGCACCAAGATGAACAGCATGCAGCAAGCCTTGCCCACTCCCCCGCGTCCGCGAGCACTCCTACCTGCCAGCCCATCGCCGCCACGCGGACGCCGCGTCCAGAGCGCCCATGCCGGCGCCAGTGTGCTGTCCGCAGTGCCGTGGTCCAGCTGGCGTCCAATGCTTCTCCTCGAAGGCTTCATGCACCTCCTGCCGCCTATAAAACGGACCTCGAGCTCCCCATTCTACTCAGAGCCGCGCCCGAGCTCGCCGCGCCATTAACACCGCCGCGGAGCACCTCGTCGTGGGCAGCGAGCTCCGAGCCGTCCCAACCTGAGAAAACCACACCAGCACCTTCGTCCTGGCCTAGAACATCTCACCGACCCACGCCAAGCTCTTCCCCGGCACCCCACTGCCTTCCCCACGCGACACCGCCGCCATTAGCGCCGCCGCCGAGCACCCGACGTGGGCAGCTAGCTCCGAGCTCCCACAGACCACACGAACACCACCAATGTGCTCCACATAACCACGCGAAGCTCACCGACCACTCGTTCGAGTCCCCCGGCCATCCACCTCGCCGGAGCTCACTCACCGCCGCCACCAGATCCGCCTCGCCGCCGGTAGCCTTCACCGCCCGTCTCCAACCCCCAGCCGTACACCATTCGACTCGTGGTGAGTCCCTGAACGTCATAGGGTAGATAAAGTCGAGCTTTGGGGGCCCACTTCGCCGGATTTTGGCTCACCGTCGCCGCCGGCCATCGTGGACCCAATTGCAAAACGATTAAAACTTGAAGGGGCCTGAACGTTAATATCCAGGGACCTGTTCGTAAAAGTTAAGTTAAGTTTTTGAGTTAAAAACAGTGAACTTCATAAATCGATTAAAAATCGTAGACAAATCGGAAAAATACAAACTAAATTTTGTTGGGTTCTGTGTGACTAGTTCTACAACTTTTGCAAATAACATATATACTTTTTTTCTGTGTAGTTTTTACGATAAAAATAAAATAGTGTTTTACATCTTTTATGCATAACTCGAGCTAGACAGAAGCTTTGGAACTGAATTTTGGATATGTTGTTACTCATGGCATGCCTAGATCACTGTACAAACAGAACCTAAAGATATGACCTTTAGCTACTGTTTTCCTTTTATTTTAGTTTCTAGCTTTGCTGTAGTAAAAGATTTTAGTAAATTATTTACTCAGTAAAATATGCTCAACTTTTTATGGTAGGTCAGTAATGATGTTAGAAGTGCTCAATAAATAATATAGCTAAATTCAATCTGTCCTGCTACCTGAAGTTAAATAGCAGAATAAATTGCTAAAGGGGCAACTTGTTTAATCATATAAACATATGAGCTTAAGCAAATCAATCAACCTTTGTGTTGTGTTTATGTTTCTGTTTTCTTTATGTGATGCTGTTATGTAACTCTTTTATATATGTACACAATCACCATCAAAGAGAAATGAAAGAGAATCATCACTAAAACCACTTGTGTGAAGCTAGCTAATTCGGATTTCTATGTGATCTGGTTGCTAGTCTGACTTGGCCGTCCCAGCTCCCTCCGGGCTGGACTGTTGAGTGGGACCCGTCCTCGGTCGGCGAGGATCGTGGTGATTGATGTCATGGGAGGCTTCCTCATGATATCACTTGCATCGTCGAATAGACTTCGTTTGTTTTTCCGCTGCTTTTGTTGAACTCTGAACTGCTTTACTTTTGAACTCGTTTTGTAATAAAGGCATGTGAACCATCTTGATGTAATAATTTGGATTGATGTAATCCCTGGGCTCGTCTTTGTACGGGTATTTGTATGCTTTGTTTCGATCTCGAAATACGTGGTTGTATCGGGTGAAACCCGACAGACAGCTATCTTCATCCAATATTAGTGTCAAATCGCGTTTAAGGCGATATAAGTGCACTTTTATTGGGTTAGGATGAGCGGTTCTGCCACAATTGGCCTGCAGATATTCAATGGTTGGTGCAATAGTTTGCTGATGTGTTTGAGAAACCAACTGGATTACCACCCAAAAGATCTCATACTCATTCCATTCCCCTGATTTCTGGAGCACAGCCATTCAAGCTCAGACCTTACAGGTATACTCCAGCTCAGAAAGATGAGATTGAAAGTCAAATTAAAGAACTATTACAGAGTGGCATGATGCAGGAGAGCTCTAGTCCATTTGCTTCACCGGTTCTGTTAGTCAAGAAGAAAACAGGAAAATGGAGGTTATGTGTTGATTACATACGACTAAACTCTCTAACTATCAAGAATAGCTACCCTATGCCTATAATGGAAGAATTCTTGGATGAGTTATTTGGAGCTATATGGTTTACATCTTTGGACCCTCGTTCTGGTTATCATCAGATACTGGTAGATCTAGCTCAAAACTGCATTCTTCACCCATAATGGACACTATGAATACAAGGTTATGCCTTATGGTGTTACTTGGGGGCCAGCCACCTTTCAACACATCATGGATTCTGTCTTAGCACCTCTCCTCAGGAAATGTGTTCTGCCACAGCTGGTATCAGAGCCGAAAAGCTACACCAGGGAAAGAAACAAGCCTTAAAAATGCTTTTTCGATAAAACATACTAACAAAAGTTGTGTTTTACAAAAGGCGTTGGCTCGTTAAGGAAAAAGATAGGACGTGAAGCCCTAGGGGATTATGGGAATATCAGGTGGGTCTCTAAAAATAAAATAAGGATTTAGA
>OAMR01000649.1:256389-274919 GCA_900205405.1 Echinochloa crus-galli | reverse complement strand
AAACATCACTATTGGGTCCAAAAAAGTGGATTGGGTGCGTTCGTTTCGTTTCTGGCTCGAATCGGTGCATCGTTTCGGTTCCTGCCAGTATCGGGTCATTAAATGCTACCGAGCATGGTTTTTTGCACAGTAACGAAACTGACCGAAACGAACCTAAACATCACTATTGGGTCCAAAAAAGTGGATTGGGTGCGTTCGTTTCGTTTCTGGCACGAATCGGTGCATCGTTTCGGTTCCTGCCAGTATCGGGTCATTAAATGCTACCGAGCATGGTTTTTTGCACAGTAACGAAACTGACCGAAACGAACCTAAACATCACTATTGGGTCCAAAAAAGTGGATTGGGTGCGTTCGTTTCGTTTCTGGCACGAATCGGTGCATCGTTTCGGTTCCGGCCAGTATCGGGTCATTAAATGCTACCGAGCATGGTTTTTTGCACAGTAACGAAACTGACCGAAACGAACCAAAACATCACTATTGGGTCCAAAAAAGTGGATTGGGTGCGTTCGTTTCGTTTCTGGCCCGAATCGGTGCATCGTTTCGGTTCCTGCCAGTATCGGGTCATTAAATGCTACCGAGCATGGTTTTTTGCACAGTAACGAAACTGACCGAAACGAACCAAAACATCACTATTGGGTCCAAAAAAGTGGATTGGGTGCGTTCGTTTCGTTTCTGGCCCGAATCGGTGCTTCGTTTCGGTTCCGGCCAGTATCGGGTCATTAAATGCTACCGAGCATGGTTTTTTGCACAGTAATGAAACTGACCGAAACGAACCAAAACGGACTCGGTATGTGGCCGGGGCGTCGTTTTTTATGCGTGCTGCTCCTGGACTCCGAACTGGATTCGAACTTGAGGTCTTTTAGGCCTTCATTCTTCAGTAGTATGACGAAGTTAAATTCTCTTGCACGGGCCCTCGTGATTGGCCCAGGGTGTGGCGTCTGGAGTGTAGGAGAAGGTGCTGCTGGTGTAGATGTACTCGTGTTGTAGGTGATGTCCTCATCAATACTAGTGAACAGATATTCGAGACTATCAGAGAAGGGTACACGACTAAACAAGACAAGGGATAATAGTATTGGATAGGAGTGGATATACCGGACACAGAGCTCAAGGGATACTCAGGTAAGGGAGAGAACGAATAGATAGCTGGGAGGACAACGAGAAGAGATAGAGGACTCCTGGTGTGATAGCCAGGAAATTAAACAATTAAATTAAAATAATTGGGAGCAATTTTGACTTTAACCACATGTTTGACCCAAAAACAAAACTTCAAACCTAAAGTCCGGAAGTTTCTGATGTTTCAATATGAAAACATTTGGAAACCTCTGGTCAAATGAGGTCAAACTCTATTTAACCCTTAAGCTCTAGGGAGGTGTTATACCTCCTTAGGTTGGCATCAAAACAATTCCACTTTTTATATAACAACTTAAAAATCTACCAATATGAAAGTTGTTGGTTAATTCCGGGAACACAACTTTGTAGTTTTGAGGATTTTGTAATTCGAAATGAAAAAGCTTCAAAAACTCAGTTAACGCTCAGCTGCACAAATTCTGCGGGCCGAGTTTTGTGCCAATTTTGGAGCGCGTTCCCGGCCAAACCAAAATAATTTTATAGGTCAACCTTTACAAAAGTTGTAGCCTGATGTACCAGCTACAACTTTGGTGTTGGAAGATTTCTGAGTTTGGTTCAAAACTCTCGAGATACAGGCAGTTGAACATGGCACTTTGGGTGCTTCGCTGTGTTCCCGGCGCTCTGGAGCGCCCACGAGCGCACCCGAGCCGGCCAAGCGCCGCAGCCCCGATCCGCCACGCGGCCAGCGAACCTCGTGCGATGCACCAAGACGAACAGCGTGCAGCAAGCCTTGCCCACTCCCCCGCGTCCGCGAGCACTCCTACCTGCCAGCCCATCGCCGCCACGCGGACGCCGCGTCCAGAGCGCCCATGCCGGCGCCAGTGTGCTGTCCGCAGCGCCGTGGTCCAGCTGGCGTCCAATGCTTCTCCTCGAAGGCTTCATGCAACCTCCTGCCGCCTATAAAACGGACCTCGAGCTCCCCATTCTACTCAGAGCCGCGCCCGAGCTCGCCGCGCCATTAACACCGCCGCGGAGCACCTCGTCGTGGGCAGCGAGCTCCGAGCCGTCCCAACCTGAGAAAACCACACCAGCACCTTCGTCCTGGCCTAGAACATCTCACCGACCCACGCCAAGCTCTTCCCCGGCACCCCACTGCCTTCCCCACGCGACACCGCCGCCATTAGCGCCGCCGCCGAGCACCCCGACGTGGGCAGCTAGCTCCGAGCTCCCACAGACCACACGAACACCACCAATGTGCTCCACATAACCACGCGAAGCTCACCGACCACTCGTTCGAGTCCCCCGGCCATCCACCTCGCCGGAGCTCACTCACCGCCGCCACCAGATCCGCCTCGCCGCCGGTAGCCTTCCACCGCCCGTCTCCAACCCCCAGCCGTACACCATTCGACTCGTGGTGAGTCCCTGAACGTCATAGGGTAGATAAAGTCGAGCTTTGGGGGCCCACTTCGCCGGATTTTGGCTCACCGTCGCCGCCGGCCATCGTGGACCCAATTGCAAAACGATTAAAACTTGAAGGGGCCTGAACGTTAATATCCAGGGACCTGTTCGTAAAAGTTAAGTTAAGTTTTTGAGTTAAAAACAGTGAACTTCATAAATCGATTAAAAATTGTAGACAAATCGGAAAAATACAAACTAAATTTTGTTGGGTTCTGTGTGACTAGTTCTACAACTTTTGCAAATACGTATATACTTTTTCTGTGTAGTTTTTACGATAAAAATAAAATAGTGTTTTACATCTTTTATGCATAACTCGAGCTAGACAGAAGCTTTGGAACTGAATTTTGGATATGTTGTTACTCATGGCATGCCTAGATCACTGTACAAACAGAACCTAAAGATATGACCTTTAGCTACTGTTTTCCTTTTACTTTAGTTTCTAGCCTTGCTGTAGCAAATGTTTTTCAGTAAATTAATTACTCGGTAAAATTGGCTCAACTTTTTATGGTAGGTCAGTGATGATGTTAGAAGTGCTCAGTACATAATAGAGATAAATGCAGTAAGGTTTCCTCGCTGAACTTGAGTAAATGTTTAAAATAATTAATGTGATAGCTTATTTAATCAAATGCTCATATATAACCATGCAAGCCACACCCCCTACATGTTTGTGTTCTGTTTTCCTTGAATGATGCTGCTGTGCAAAACTGTTTATATATGTACACAATCACCATCAAAGAGAAATGAAAGAGAATCATCACTAAAACCACTTACTTTGGTAAATATAAAAAGTTGTTTATTTTATCTAGGTGAATATAGCCACAAATCCACCCATGCTTTGTTATGTTTTATAACAAGTGTTGTTTATGCAAATGCTTAATTAAAATCCAATGCATGTGCATTTTCGTGTAGACGCTAACCTCGCGGACGGGAATTACGCACTCGTGCCGGAAGCTGAAGTTCAAGGTGGAGAGCTGAATGTGATTGAGGCTAATCAGGACCCGAACCAAAGTTCGGAAGGGCCCAAGGCCAGTCTTGAGCAAGAAGGCAAGCCCCGGAGCATAACCCGGTTTTCTCTAAAAATTTATGCAATACTTTTATGTCCTTATGTTTGTGCATTTAAGTATAGGAGTTGTTTTGGAACCATAGTTGCATTTTCCATAGGGTCCCAAGTTGTTCACTAGTAAAGGGTCGTAGTAATTGCTATGCTTAACTAGGACCCGGTAGAAGTCGAGTGATTTCCTGTCACTCGCGAGTTATAGGAGTTTCTTGCTTTACTTATGATGGAATCATAAGGATGATGGGCGGGGATGGGAAAGTTATTTTTGGAGGTTTATTGGTGCCCCGCCTGTCTAGTAAGAATTTGCTAAGGTCGAAATGTGTCGGTGTTCGTGGTCAAGTTTTTGAACGTACTAAGCACATGCCGAGAGATTTAATGGTAATCGGTAAGCCTATGTACCTGATTGAACCGGGGCGTGGCTTTACCCCGCTACCCCTGGAATTGGATTCCCTTGGTGCATCATGTGGGTACAAGTGCGGCCACGGCACGGCGTCGTTCCGGGGACCGTTGGGGCATTGTATCCAAGCGATGCGGGCTCTGTACACAATCCGGGGATTGATGGGAACGGTTGAGGTGTGAAGATCTGTCGAGGTCTTGCACTTCGTGTGTTTAGGTTGTCCCTTGCAAGGTTAACAAATCGATTCGAATCGTCTGTCTCTCGCAATCGCGTTTAAGGCGATATAAGTGCACTTTTATTGGGTTAGGATGAGCGGTTCTGCCACAATTGGCCTGCAGATATTCAATGGTTGGTGCAATAGTTTGCTGATGTGTTTGAGAAACCAACTGGATTACCACCCAAAAGATCTCATACTCATTCCATTCCCCTGATTTCTGGAGCACAGCCATTCAAGCTCAGACCTTACAGGTATACTCCAGCTCAGAAAGATGAGATTGAAAGTCAAATTAAAGAACTATTACAGAGTGGCATGATGCAGGAGAGCTCTAGTCCATTTGCTTCACCGGTTCTGTTAGTCAAGAAGAAAACAGGAAAATGGAGGTTATGTGTTGATTACATACGACTAAACTCTCTAACTATCAAGAATAGCTACCCTATGCCTATAATGGAAGAATCCTTGGATGAGTTGTCTGGAGCTATATGGTTTACATCTTTGGACCCTCGTTCTGGTTATCATCAGATACTGGTAGATCTAGCTCAAAACTGCATTCTTCACCCATAATGGACACTATGAATACAAGGTTATGCCTTATGGTGTTACTTGGGGGCCAGCCACCTTTCAACACATCATGGATTCTGTCTTAGCACCTCTCCTCAGGAAATGTGTTGTAGTATTCATAGATGATATCTTAATATACAGCAAAACTTGGGAGGAACATGTTCAACATGTCAAAGCAGTTCTGCAATTATTGAGAGAGCACCAATTTAAAGCCAAATTATCTAAATGCTCTTTTGCCCAGAAGCATATTCACTACCTTGGTCATGTAATCAGTGGGGAGGGGGTAGCTACAGATCCAGCTAAAGTGAAAGACATTCTTAATTGGACAACTCCAACAAATGTCAAGGAAGTGAGGAATTTTCTAGGTATAGCTGGTTATTACAGAAAGTTGTGAAACATGTTGGTGTTATCAGCAAACCATTGACCAATTTATTAAAGAAAGGGGAGTTATTTGTTTGGACCAATGTACATGATGAGGCTTTCAAGTTACTAAAGCAAGCTATTAGCTCTACTCCTGTTCTGGCTTTACAAGATTTCTCCAAGGTGTTTACTATAGAGACAGATGCAATAGATAAGGGAGTTGGAGCTGTTTTGTTACAAGATGGACACCCTATAGCTTATATCAGTAAAGCACTGAGTCTAAAAAATCAGGCTCTGTCAACAAATGAGAAAGAATGCTTGGCCATTCTTATGGCAGTAGAACAATGGAGATCTTATTTACAACATGCTGAGTTCATCATCAAGACAGACCAAAAAAGTTTGACTCATCTAGATGACCAAAGGCTCACAACACCCTGGCAACATAAAGCTTTGACAAAGCTCCTAGGTTTACAATACAAACTGTGTTACAAAAAAGGAGTGGAGAATGTTACTGCTGATGCTCTGTCAAGAATGCCCCATCATGATCAGATGAAAGTGTTGGCTGTTTCTGTGTCCCAGCCTAGGTGGCTAGAAGATATTATGAATAGTTATCTACACTTTCCTGAGGCAGCAAAACTTCTGACTACATGGGCAGTGACAAACCCTTTTGGTAATTATGAATTGAACGATGGTCTGATCAGGATCAAGAACAGAATTCTGGTACCACCAGATCAAGCTATGCAAAACAACATCATCTAGGCTCTTCATTCCAGTGCAGTGAGAGGTCACTCTGGGTATCAGGTGACATATAAACGAGTTAAACAAGTTTTCAAATGGGCCAAAATGAAACAAATGGTGAAGCAGGCAGTGGCACAATGTCAAGTTTGCCAGCAGGCCAAAGTAGAAAAGGTGAAATACCCTGGACTTTTGCAACCCCTATCTGTTCCAGAGTTTAGATGGCAAGTTGTTACAATGGACTTTATTGAAGGTTTGCCTAAATCACACAATTACAACTGCATTATGGTAGTGGTGGATAAACTGTCCAAATATGCCCATTTTATACCCTTAGCACACCCTTTTTCTGCAATGAAAGTGGCTCTGGCTTACATGTATAATATTTTCAAATTACATGGTCTTCCAAAAGCAATTATATCTGACTGGGATAGAATAATTATTAGTACATTTTGGCAAGAGTTGTTTAAACTATCAGGAACTACTCTAAAAATGAGCAGTGCCTACCATCCTCAGACTGACGGTCAAACTGAGAGGGTGAATCAATGTCTGGAAATATATCTTCGTTGTTTTGTTCACGCATGCCCTCACAAGTGGAAGGATTGGTTGAGTTTGACTGAATTCCGGTATAATTCAAGCTATCACACAAGTCTTGGAAAAACTCCTTTTGAAGTGATATATGGTCAGCAACCTCGCCATTTGGGCATTGATGTCTTGAATTCTTGTACAATTCCTGATCTGGAAGAATGGATGCGGGAACGCAAGTTGATGTTACAGTTACTACAACAGCAGTTGGTACGTGTGCAACAACGTCAGAAACATCAAGCAGATAAACATCGGTCGGAAAGGCAATTCGCTGTGAATGATTGGGTGTTTTTAAAAATTCAGCCTTATGTCCAGACTTCATTACACAAGAGATCAAATCACAAGCTCTCCTTCAAGTATTTTGGGCCTTATCAAATTGTTGAAAACATTGGGCAAGTGGCTTATAAACTGAAGCTTCCTGATACAACATCAATTCATCCGGTGTTTCAAGTCTCATTACAGAAGAAGGCTGTTGGGGACAATCATCAGGTGAGTGTCGCTTTACCTATCCTATCTGATGCTTATCAAGTTCCTGTTAAGGTGTTAAAGCGTCGTATTACAAAAGATGCTGATAAAGACATAGCACAAGTGTTGATTCAATGGTCATCTTGGCC
Organism: Echinochloa crus-galli; assembly: GCA_900205405.1. NCBI lineage: Eukaryota > Viridiplantae > Streptophyta > Magnoliopsida > Poales > Poaceae > Echinochloa > Echinochloa crus-galli. The sequence continues at coordinate 267,871 of OAMR01000649.1, read as the reverse complement.
TCCATCAATGGCTACCTGGGAGAATGAGGAAGAGCTCAAGCGCAGGTTTCCAGTTGCAACGGCTTGGGGACAAGCCGTTTCTGAAGAACTGGGGGATGTCATGGGCCCAAAGGCGCCATCCGGACCAGGCAAGACAACTCAAGCTAAGACACAAGTTCGGCCCAAGGGAACCCGGCTTCGACAGCCCAACACTCGATATCACGGCCCAAACTGGACAAGCTGAAGCTGTTGTTACCGTATTAGTACAGGACCCTTTCTTCCTGAAGAAGATGAACTCTGTAGTAGGATAGTTGAATCGGCCGGCGTTGCCGGAGGACTTGGCGGCGCAGACGACCCTCTCCGTCGATGTATCAGACTTACTCTATCCTAGTTGAAGTTGTGTGAACTCGTATCTTGTGTGTTACAGACCACCAACCATAACATGGCTGGGCGGCCCCAATCAGGGCGTAATCAAGGACCCGACTCGGTTGTTTGAACAAGTGGGTGAGATCAATCTAACATGGCCATCAAACATATTAATTGTGAGCAGGGCATGAGAAGAAACAAGCATATGCTTAGTTATAACAAAAGCGTAAATGATATGTTAATGTATAGTTAATTAATTACGTTCTTCTCTCAAGGTGCATCGCAACTTTATTCATACATAGTACATATGTGCTTCCACATATACGTTTATTACACGCACATATACTATACTCGCTCTCGCACACAAACACAGGTTTCAGTACATAGTTATTATAGCAACAGCACTTTTATTTCGTCGGAGATGTATAGCGCTGCATGCAGACGAATCACGAACGCACATAGTGTATTTCTTTCACATACAGGCCGGGGATGACGGGCTGTGTAGCCAGCTAGTAGCATGGGCCACTCTGGCAGCCATTGCCACAGTAGTCACCACCAAGGCCGCAGTATCCGTACTGGCTGCAGCAGAGGTTGTCGTTGCACGTCGCGCCACCAGCCTGACTGCCGCACTGCTGGGCGTGAGTAATCATCCCAGCATAAGCAAGCAGCACTAAGCCAAGCACCAGGACCTTAAGGGCCAGGATGGCAGCCTTCATAGTCGCCATAGTTTGCACGTAGTATAACTGTCTATAAGCTGGATGTCTTGAGTGTAATAGCTAGTGAGCAGACAACGATGGATGCATTAACCTACAATGTGCCCCTTTATATAGGCATGAGAAGAAACAAGCATATGCTTAGTTATATCAAATGCGTAAATGATATGGTAATGCATGTATGGTTAATTAGTTACGTTCTTCTCACAAAGGTGCATCGCAACTTTATTCATACATAGTACATATGGGCTTCCACATATTCATTTGCATGCACATATACTATACTCGACCTCGTACACGTACATAGGTTTCATTACATACTTATTATAGTAACAGCACTTTTATTTCGTCGGAGATGTAGTGCTGCATGCTGACAAACGCCCACGGTGTATTTCTTTCACACATGGAGGATGACGGGCTGAGTAGCCAGCTAGTAGCATGGGCCGCTCTGGCAGCCAGTGCCACAGTAGTCACCACCAAGGCCGCAGTATCCGTACTGGCTGCAGCAGAGGTTGTCGTTGCACGTCGCGCCATTAGCCTGGCTGCCGCACTGCTGGGCGTTAGTAATCATCCCAGCATAAGCAAGCAGCACTAAGCCAAGCACCAGGACCTTAAGGGCCAGGATGGCAGCCTTCATAGTCGCCATAGTTTGCACGTAGTATAACTGTCTATAAGCTGGATGTCTTGAGTGTAATAGCTAGTGAGCAGACAACGATGGATGCATTAACCTACAATGTGCCCCTTTATATATAGAGCAGCTGGCAGCATGAATCAGTTGCAAGTCGCCCTTTCGTTCCACTCAAGGTGGCAAGGTTATTTACTTATAGCATGGTACGCCAGTACGATGCCTGTTACAAATGTCTTTGGGAAATGGCTTCCAGTTTCATAGCACGTCGCAAGGTAATTTACACATAGCATGTGGTACGCCAGTACGAAGACTGTTATTTGTCTTCCGTAATGGCTTCAAATTTCAAACCACGGCAGTAGTACAAACACATGAGTTTATGTAAGAATTCAAAAGGATTAGAATCTTGGCAGACACATTGTCAAATTACATCAGTTCAACAAAGTAGTACAAATCAAAGAATTTCAAGGCACTGCAACAGATCGTCTACACACAATGTAGATGTCGGACTTTAGGTTGCCTATCTAGACAACGTTTAGTCAAGGGAAATCACTGGTCATGTGCGTTGCCTATCTAGTACAGGGCGTTTAACATAGTATCTGGAAAAGCCAAACCCTTGGACAAATGATCCTTTTATAGTAGTAGTTCTTATTGGACAAATGATCTTTTTATACTACTAGTTCTTATAGAGGATATAGAATAGCTAGCTCTTAATGATGATATTGTCTCAGGATTTGGAGTAATAAGTGTTGTGATAAAGGGACTACATATATTTAATACACAGATTAAAGTTCCAAGGAACCGCTGGAAACTATTTTTGTTATGAGACACACTAACACAACTATATAACACTAGTAGAGAATTTTTATTTGTCCTGGTTCCAAATTAAAACCGAACAGGGACTAAGAATCCGGGACCAAAGGTGTTCCAAAACCGGGACTAAAAGGACTCTTTAGTTTCAGTTGGTAGGCCTCCGGGACCCATGAAAACTAGTGGTCCAAGAACCGGATTGGATGTTTAAGAATAGACTATTTTTGTATTTTCGCATATGTATAATTTGATAACGCATCTTATGTCGCCCTTGTTGCTGTCACTCCTCACCACTTCACCAGCAATATAGTCACCCTGACTACACAAACATGAGCAATCTACATTATATTAGATTGCAACTGATAAACTTTCAATAGTAGTAATTGAAATAGAAGGCATATGGATAGCACATGAATGACTTTACGAGAGCCAGATTATATTATTCTTCACATATCACCACCAATTAAGATCAAACACTGATACAATGACTGTAGCTCCAAAACTCCAACATGGTTCTTTCTTGCAGGATGATAATGTCCGCTAGAGTTTGGCCTACATTAACCACTAGTAAACTACATGGCTATTAGGAATGACGTCTCTACTGCAAATTCGTTGAGGGCTTGGCCGGCCCTGAGATTTCGGGGGCCCAGGGCGGGACAGAAAATGGAGGCCCTGTTAAAATGTTAATTAGACGAATGTACATAATCTAATTGGCTGGTCTCACGAGATTGTGGGAAGTAGTTCTCTCATTTAGATCTGCTTGGATTGTTTTCGTATTTAAACTTGATAGCATAGTATATAAAACCAGACAAGCATAGTCTAGTAAACCAAATCTTAGTATATGTACTGTGTATATCTTTGGATGGGGGCCCTGACCTTTGGGGGGCCAGGGCGGTCGCCCCTCCCGCACCGGCTCATGGCCGGCCGTGGGGCTTGTTTGGTTAATCCTCCTATAGGAGGGAATGGAGGGGATAATCCTGCTCAATCCCATCTAATCCCTTCCATTTAGGATTATAAACCAACAAGGCCTGTATGGCTGTATATCCCTTTGGAATAGCGTGGACCGGGTATTTATGAACAAGAAGGACGTGCCAAAAATTAGAAGGTGATCTGGGCCAGGCATGTGTCAAGCCGATCGGCTCAGCAGGCCTATGCCAATCGACCTAGCCTTCATCTTGGTCGCGTCGAGCCCCGCTTCGCATGCAAGTTTCCCCTAACTTTTACGCATTTTTATGACTTTCACTAGGTAAGTGGCCATGCCTTACTACGGGTATGATACATGAGGCAAAGATAAATAGACCACACGGAAATCCAATTTTGATGGTTGCAGGGTCGCACCAAAATTCAAAAAAAATTACTTTTGTTTTTCGTAAAGTCATATATGGTGGGCTATAAAACCATGGTTGATTCTACTGTATATACTATTCTTCTACATATAGTATTAATTTATATATACACAATAACCAACAATCTTTCAAATCAACAGAGATCCGTTTGCATAAATTTGGGGAGAAATCAACAATTTGGGTTTAGCATTTTGGCTTCTCAAGTGTCACATTATACTGTCCGGGTAAAAATGCCAACTGTTCACTATATTTCTGCACCCAAAATTTGTGGCCTGATTTGGGGGGAAAATAGTCACAGTGCTGAAATGTATTGACACAGAAGCTATGGAACGATGTACTACCCGTCTCGAGAAAAAAGCCGGCCAAACAATGATGCTGAAAAATGATAATCTCTTGCATCGATTCGAACCTGGGATTCACGCAGGGTGGGACATTAGACCAACAAGCTACAGCTACTAAACTACATGAACACACAATTACTTTGCTTTAAGTACGTCGAACTTGGGTGCCTTCAGGATGACCTTGCAAATGAAGACGTTCTGGAACAGATAGATGACTGATATTGCCTTATCGGTCTCATTACTAATGACTTCAGGGATAAACTTTGATACAAGCTCCTTCAGGTCATATTTAGCGGATTGTTTTGCCATTATCTCCACCATCTTGCGCCAGATCTAACAAAGAAATGGTGTTAACATAATGAGACAGCAGCCTGACTTGCAGAGTTTCCGGATCAGAAAGCTAGAGCGAGATGGTATAGGTATAATTGGTGAAGCACGTGCAATGACACTATACTCAAACAAAACCAAATGGGACAGAAGAGTATATATATAACTGATACATCGATGTCTATGTAATCTATACTAAAAGGATCCTAAAGAATTGAAAACACTTTTCACCAAAAACCCACCCATACCCTCTCACAGAGGACCCACCTGTCGGGCTTTGGTGGGAGGGAAAACTAGAAATGCTAGAAAAAATTGCATGTTCCAGGCGCTTTTAGTTCATTCTCCGCAAAACTTTTTTCACCCACCGTCCCGCGCGTACCCACCTCCGGCCAGGTGGGCCCCTAACTCCCCACGTGCACACGATTATCCCGTATTGCTAATAGACAAAAGATTGAAGAGTTTTTCTCCATATAAATAAAGACCAACTAACTCAAAAAATAATGTGCCTCTAGATTTGAGAATAACTAAAGCTCTATATACACACGTGCATTCGCACGTGGAACAACTATTGAGTTTTGAGAATACAAAGTTCTCTATACATGAGAGAACGAATATAAAGTATTTTTAAAAGTGCTTCGCATGGCCGGTCTGTTTACCATGGCCCACTAAAGTGACAATGTTTTAGTACCTACATGTTACAAATAAACGTGCGTGACACATTAATTGAGACAAATATGTAGAAGAGAATTTAGCACGCGCGTGCCGCGCGGGCATTGCAACTAGTTCACAAAACAAGTGAATATTTGATTGCATTTCAGCGCCGAAATGCCACCCTCTCGCTCTCGGAGGACTTGAGCACACAATTGTCTTCCAGTGACATAATAAATTCAAATTCTCACTAAAGGATATTGAGTTTGCTCTACATAATTCTTGTTGCTGCTCGATATTCCAGAAAAGAATTAAATATCAGTGACAGTGCAAAACAACTGAATATTTGATTGCATTTCAAGAGGAATTTTACAATGATTGGGATTAATTAGAGCCATCCGTTCCGAGAAATCGAATGGTGGAAATAAAGGAAGTACCCAGAGGTACCTAAATAGAGGTATCTGGAGGTACCCAGAGGTAACAAATTCATAGGACCAGCTACCAAAAATGGTGGGACCCAGTATTGATTTAATATTTTTTTCAAAATTAAAAAAGGGTATAAGGGTAATTTTCCGTGGGTAACATTGTTGATGGATTTTTTTCACTGTCGATTTCCCGTACGTGGGTAACATTGTCGTCGTTTTTTTAGAAATGACTTGTGAAAATATTAGTGTTGCTAATTTAATCCAACATATAGGAGATAAGTAGTAATATAAGTGTAAATATAGAAATGATCATACCGGTTACAAGAAAAATAATCTCAAACATAACAATGTTTGTGCCGCACATACATGTTGATACAATATTTCCAATTAAGCAACATTACCATAACGCCCTTTTTCTATTTATTTAAATTTTTCTAAAAATACTAGGTACTTTTAGGTACCTATGGGTACCTCTCCAATCATTGTAAAACAGCTAGCATTTCAATTCTCAACAATTCCTATTGCCATTAGCAGATATTTGTAAGTCTTAAATTTACCTCTTAGAAATCAGCAGAATCTCAAAGCTTAGTTCATAATCGTTTATCACTTTCAGGCACAACAAAAAGTTGACAGGTAGAAGGGTAAAGAACTACCTCTGTTGAGAAGACACGTAGTTTGGATTGATAACTGGCCAAATCTTTTCATCATTATTGGAAATCTTAACAATTACAGTTCGATATGAGACCAAAATAATCTCTGAAATGAAAAGGAAGTAGCTAATAAAAAATTTGTAAAACCCTTTTGATTGAACAAAGAGTGCCGCATGCCTACTTAGAAGAGATAGATCAAACTTTGATTATAATTCAACTGCTCTCACAGACTACCACAAAAATAAGCTTTACGCGCCACCCAGAAAATAGGGAAGCTTACTGAAATTTTGCAGTGGGTCGAATGTTTTTTCTGATTTTCGGCCTTTTCAAGCACCACCCAGAAAATAGGTCAGCTTATTGAAATTCAGTAAACTTGTAGTGGTGATCTAATTCTGAAAAACTGAGAAATGCAAAGTTTACTGCTAAAAATGAAACTATAAAATGCATAGTAGAAAATACCATAGCTGACACTAATAACGCACGGGCACAATTTCGGTACAATGGCACAAACCATGTTTAGACAAGCATTTTAAGGATCTGAATCTAACAAAAATTTCCATGGTTACACAGAGTGGAGATTCATAACACCATTGACAAGTATATCATATACACAAGGAGGATTGAAGCTTGTGAGTTATTTACATCAGTTGTATGTGGATGCCTGTGATTACAATCCACAATCATACTCACCGTATCATAACATCTGGACGCCAGTGTCTTATGCTGCCTGCCAATAAAAAGACAGATGCAGCGCCGAGCCTAACACCGCCAGATCCTGCTACAAAACAGATGTCTGATCAGAGAATTTTCCTTACACTTAGTTATTTGATATACGTGTGTGTGCGCGCGCGCGCCCGCGTGTGTATCCGATCGAACATAACAGCAGTTGAGCCAAGACGTTCTAAATTATAACTTAATGGTAAAACTTCTCCATAACAGCAGCAAGAAAAAAAGACATGCATGTAACCTATGTCATTGTGAAAAAAACTCCACCATTGCAGCAGCTAGTTGCACTACCAGAATGAGTGACATCTGCACCGGGTGGAAAAGCCGTTTAGCACCGGGTTTCCCACCCGGTGCCACTCCTCCGAGGCTAAAGGGTCCCTTTAGCACCGGTTCCAGCCACGACCCGGTGCTAAAGGGCCCGCGCCAGCCCCGTGGCAGGGCCTTTAGCACCGGGTCGTGGCTGGAACCGGTGCTAAAGGGACCCTTTAGCCTCGGAGGAGTGGCACCGGGTGGGAAACCCGGTGCTAAACGGCTTTTCCACCCGGTGCAGATGTCACTCATTCTGGTAGTGCAACTAGCTGCTGCAATGGTGGAGTTTTTTTCACAATGACATAGGTTACATGCATGTCTTTTTTTCTTGCTGCTGTTATGGAGAAGTTTTACCATTAAGTTATAATTTAGAACGTCTTGGCTCAACTGCTGTTATGTTCGATCGGATACACACGCGGGCGCGCGCGCGCACACACACGTATATCAAATAACTAAGTGTAAGGAAAATTCTCTGATCAGACATCTGTTTTGTAGCAGGATCTGGCGGTGTTAGGCTCGGCGCTGCATCTGTCTTTTTATTGGCAGGCAGCATAAGACACTGGCGTCCAGATGTTATGATACGGTGAGTATGATTGTGGATTGTAATCACAGGCATCCACATACAACTGATGTAAATAACTCACAAGCTTCAATCCTCCTTGTGTATATGATATACTTGTCAATGGTGTTATGAATCTCCACTCTGTGTAACCATGGAAATTTTTGTTAGATTCAGATCCTTAAAATGCTTGTCTAAACATGGTTTGTGCCATTGTACCGAAATTGTGCCCGTGCGTTATTAGTGTCAGCTATGGTATTTTCTACTATGCATTTTATAGTTTCATTTTTAGCAGTAAACTTTGCATTTCTCAGTTTTTCAGAATTAGATCACCACTACAAGTTTACTGAATTTCAATAAGCTGACCTATTTTCTGGGTGGTGCTTGAAAAGGCCGAAAATCAGAAAAAACATTCGACCCACTGCAAAATTTCAGTAAGCTTCCCTATTTTCTGGGTGGCGCGTAAAGCTTATTTTTGTGGTAGTCTGTGAGAGCAGTTGAATTATAATCAAAGTTTGATCTATCTCTTCTAAGTAGGCATGCGGCACTCTTTGTTCAATCAAAAGGGTTTTACAAATTTTTTATTAGCTACTTCCTTTTCATTTCAGAGATTATTTTGGTCTCATATCGAACTGTAATTGTTAAGATTTCCAATAATGATGAAAAGATTTGGCCAGTTATCAATCCAAACTACGTGTCTTCTCAACAGAGGTAGTTCTTTACCCTTCTACCTGTCAACTTTTTGTTGTGCCTGAAAGTGATAAACGATTATGAACTAAGCTTTGAGATTCTGCTGATTTCTAAGAGGTAAATTTAAGACTTACAAATATCTGCTAATGGCAATAGGAATTGTTGAGAATTGAAATGCTAGCTGTTTTACAATGATTGGAGAGGTACCCATAGGTACCTAAAAGTACCTAGTATTTTTAGAAAAATTTAAATAAATAGAAAAAGGGCGTTATGGTAATGTTGCTTAATTGGAAATATTGTATCAACATGTATGTGCGGCACAAACATTGTTATGTTTGAGATTATTTTTCTTGTAACCGGTATGATCATTTCTATATTTACACTTATATTACTACTTATCTCCTATATGTTGGATTAAATTAGCAACACTAATATTTTCACAAGTCATTTCTAAAAAAACGACGACAATGTTACCCACGTACGGGAAATCGACAGTGAAAAAAATCCATCAACAATGTTACCCACGGAAAATTACCCTTATACCCTTTTTTAATTTTGAAAAAAATATTAAATCAATACTGGGTCCCACCATTTTTGGTAGCTGGTCCTATGAATTTGTTACCTCTGGGTACCTCCAGATACCTCTATTTAGGTACCTCTGGGTACTTCCTTTATTTCCACCATTCGATTTCTCGGAACGGATGGCTCTAATTAATCCCAATCATTGTAAAATTCCTCTTGAAATGCAATCAAATATTCAGTTGTTTTGCACTGTCACTGATATTTAATTCTTTTCTGGAATATCGAGCAGCAACAAGAATTATGTAGAGCAAACTCAATATCCTTTAGTGAGAATTTGAATTTATTATGTCACTGGAAGACAATTGGGTGCTCAAGTCCTCCGAGAGCGACAGGGTGGCATTTCGGCGCGCTGTAATATTAGAAATGCAATCAAATATTCAGTTGTTTTGTGAATTACAAAGACATCGATGTATCAGTTATATATATATACTCTTCTGTCACATTTGGTTTTGTTTGAGTATAGTGTCATTGCACGTGCTTCACCAATTATACCTATACCATCTCGCTCTAGCTTTCAGATCCGGAAACTCTGCAAGTCAGGCTGGTGTCTCATTATGTTAACACCATTTCTTTGTTAGATCTGACGCAAGATGGTGGAGATAATGGCAAAACAATCCGCTAAATATGACCTGAAGGAGCTTGTATCAAAGTTTATACCTGAAGTCATTAGTAATGAGACCGAGAAGGCAATATCATGCATCTATCTGCTACAGAACGCTATAATCCATATCCAATTGGATTTTAGCGGTTGGACTTTATTAGACTTGGATCTAACTGGATACTCGACATCCATATACTTTTCATCCACTAGTATTGGATTTCATTGGACTCAACACAAAACAAATTAATGGGTTTCAACCAAATATTGAAACCGGTTTTCACTAACTACTACTCATAATAAGGATATGTCTTATGATGTGGGCCTCACATATTGATAGATCTCAACCAATTTGCACGGAGTAGCTAACTCTTATTCTGAGACATCTCCAACAAATTTCAGTCAAATTTGCTAAAATCTTATAATGTGAGCGCGAGGTTTTAGTTTTAGGATCCGGGTTTTGACGTGGGCCCATATGCGGATCTCATCACATAATTTTGCACAAAGTAGCCGACCGTCGTTCGGAGTCATTTATAACAAATTTCAGCCAAATCCGCTAAAATTTTATAGTGTGAACGCGAGGTTTTAGTTTTAGGGTCCGGCTTTTGACGTGGGACACACATACGGATCTCATGACATAATTTTGTACAAAGTAGGCGGTCGTCGTTCTGAGTCATTTACAATAAATTTCAGCTAAATCCGCTAAAAATTTATTGTGTGAACGTGAGATTTTAGTTTAGAATTTACCTCGACATGGTGTAAGATGATTTATGCGGATCTTCTTCCAAATCATTCCTTTAGAAACGCACTTCTGGCTCCCCACGTCGTAGATTTATTACGCCTGTGAGGGCGTCAGACCGGCGCAGGCCACCGAATCCGGATCTAAACACGCGCACTGTGTGCGTCGTGCTCCTTTTTTATTCCGTTATGCGCATGCTTGCTAGCATGATGGTGGGTAGGTCGCTACTAGCTGATGCCGCCACGCGCCACCGGTTCACAGAGAACAGTACGTGTCCTCAGTCGCGGGCGAGACATATTCAGCAGCTAGCAGGCCAGTGTGTGTGGCGACGTGCAGCGGCCAGAATTCGCTGCCTTTTTTCCTCACCCACGTAAGACTGTCTCCAACCACAGAATCCAAATCGGAGACCTATTCTCTTAATTGGGTTAGCTGCACAGTAGATAGGTTACCTCCTATTTATTTCCTTCCTTCTCCAACAAAGGACCCATCCTCGCTCGCCTCGTCGCCGTCCTCACCTCGTCCGCGTCACCGTCCTCGCCGCCGCTGCTCCCGGCTGCATCGGCCCTGCCGCGCCCCGTCGACCCGCTCCCGAGCAGCGGAGAGATGGGAGGAGGAGATCGCGGAGGCCAGGCACAACAGCGGCGGCCAACTCCACCTCCGCCCGCAGCCGAGCTCGCCGCCGTCGCCCTCCCTCCACACCGTCGGCGCGCGCGGAGGCCCTGGCGGTGGGATCTCCGGCCGGCCTCCTCTCTCCCTTGGCTCCGGCGGCGGCGGCCACCTCCACCTCCGCTCGCAGCTGAGCTCGCCGCCGCGGCCCTCCCTCCTCTTCGGTGGCGCGCGCGGAGGCCCTGACGGCGGGATTTTCGGCCGGCCTCCTCTCTCCCTCAGCTCCGGCGGCGGCGGCCAACTCCACCTCCGCCCGCAGCCGAGCTCGCCGCCGCCGCCCTCCCTCCTCTCCGGCGGAGCGCGTGGAGGCCCCGGCGGCCACGGGGAGCTCGGCCCCCGCTGGCCATGGAGGTGCCTGCCTCCCCATCGCTGCTCCGCCCTGT
>OAMR01000649.1:237479-249477 GCA_900205405.1 Echinochloa crus-galli | reverse complement strand
GGTGTGACAATCTAGGAGCAAAGTATTTGGCAGAGAATCCTGTTTTTCACTCTCGAGCTAAACATATTGAGATTGACTTTCACACTACCAGAATGATCGACATCTGCACCGGGTGGGAAAGCCCTTTAGCACCGGGTTTCCCACCCGGTGCAACTAATCCGAGGCTAAAGGGGTACCCCTTTAGCACCGGGTTGAATAACCGGTGCTAAAGGGCCTGCCTTTAGCACCGGTTGCTGCCTGAAACCGGTGCTAAAGACCCCGGATTTCTTTTTTTTTTTTGCTTTTTTCAGTAGCCATGCGTGCACGTCTATATACGTATATATTCTAATACGTGTATTCTAATGCGTATTCGGCCGACTCTATATTCATACTAGCTGACATTTCATCAAAATAGAAGACATATATATTACAAAAGTAGATATTCATGCATCTCAACTCGAGTTATATATATTTAAACTGTATTTTCTACTTAATTAAGATTGACGACTATCTTGTTGCACTGTCCGGCACGTCCTCCAGTACTGGCGAGAAGTATTCTCCTCGGGGATTGACGACCTCGTCCCAGATCCATCCGACGAGCTGTTCTGCAATTGCGTCAATTCTTTCTAGCTCCAGGGACTCTTCCTTCAGCCTGAACATCTATAATTTACAAATAATTGAAAGATATTTAATCCGCCGAGTTGGAGACAATAATTGTGCACTTAATAATAATGGAAATGTGTTTATTATTACGTACCATAATATCGTGTTGTGTAAGCTTTTTATGTCCCCAATTCCACATGAAATCGCAAACATAGTATGCACATAAATTATTTCCCGGCCCCTGTTTGGCACACTGTCGACCAAAAGAAATTAAGTAAAATTCATATAATATATTAGCCGAGGCCTACATGTACAAATTACTTGCTTACCGGAAAGCCAATGTTCCATTTTAGTGTTTCATGTTGAATTCCCGGGTGTTCTTGACGGAATTGAATCCAGGCCCTGCGAACAAAAAAATTGAGTTAAGTCATTGCGAGTGTAAGGGGTGAATTAAGTAGGGGAAAATATACATCACCTTGTCATCATGTCCATGATGTTCTGTAGTTTTTCTTTTGGAGTGTGCAACGAATCAAAGACGTTCACGACACCCCGGTCAGGACACAATATTATTAGGAACCAGTGGAATCTGTATACATGTATACATTATAATCAGAAATGAATTAGTACACAGACAGTATAAGAAGAAGAAGCCTGTGTATGTACTCACTCGATGTTGTACGGGATTAGTATGGAGTCGCAGTAATTTTGTTTCTTAATATATTTGTATAGGTTTCCATATGTTTCCTCAGGATTCATCAATATCATTTCTTCACTTATCCTTCGAGGATCCACGAAACCAACGTCATATATCCCGGATCTGCGACATTTTTGAATCTCCATTCTGCATATGTTAAGCAATAAATAAAGCCCGCGTCAGCATAGATTGGAATTAATGTTTTCAAACTGTGAATTATAAGCAACAACAAAGTACTTACAGTGTCCAACATGTGATCAAATCCACGTCCATGGCGTCGCGGTGGTACAGCTCATATATATCATTAAACCTGAGCCAGACAAAATCCGCGTCACCATTGTAGAAGTCTTGGTCCTTCACGCCTACTTTTATCATGCGCCGTTTATTCCTTCTTGATTCTTCCAAATACCAGTCATGGAATCGGCGCATCTTCGTCTGTAGGTTGCTCTCCATTTCAGGAGGGACCATAGGCTCGCCAAGCTTAAACGGCCACTTCAGCGTTGTGTTTACAGGCACCTCTTCTTCCCCCAGGACTTGCGCTCTGGTTAGTCCAGTCTCGGCCATTACTCGTTGAATGTTAAGCTCGTCCAGAGATGGCAATGGACCCAAGGGCCGCTGAGGTTGCTGGCCGAGCTGAGGAACCTTTTTGGATGGGCCCGCCTCCTTATCCGCAGCCTTCCGTTTCCGGCGAGATTTCAGTAATGAGCGGTCATAGTCTGTTACTATTACTTCCTTCTGTTGACCCTTGCTCAAATTACCGAGGAATGACTTCACGATGGTGGGATCAAGCTTCGGCTCCGGCTCAGGTTTTCTCCTCCACTCGGCCATTTGCCTCTTTGTGTCTGCTTTTACCGAGGCTTCGAGCTCCTCTAGAGTCTTCTCGCCCGCTCTTTTCTCTGGTGCGGGCTTCTCTCTAGTTTTTCGCGCCTTCTTCGCTGGTGGAGTGGGGGCAGAGGCTTTAGTGCGGCGTCCCCTCTTCGGCGGAGGAGACGGAGACCTCTTCGGCGGAGGAGACGGAGACCTCTTCGGCGGAGGAGACGGAGACCTCTTCGGCGGAGGAGACGGAGACCTCTTCGGCGGAGGAGACGGAGACCTCTTCGGCGGAGGAGACGGAGACCTCTTCGGCGGAGGAGACGGAGACCTCTTCGGCGGAGGAGACGGAGACCTCTTCGGCGGAGGAGACGGAGACCTCTTCGGCGGAGGAGACGGAGACCTCTTCGGCGGAGGAGACGGAGACCTCTTCGGCGGAGGAGACGGAGACCTCTTCGGCGGAGGAGACGGAGACCTCTTCGGCGGAGGAGACGGAGACCTCTTCGGCGGAGGAGACGGAGACCTCTTCGGCGGAGGAGACGGAGACCTCTTCGGCGGAGGAGACGGAGACCTCTTCGGCGGAGGAGACGGAGACCTCTTCGGCGGAGGAGACGGAGACCTCTTCGGCGGAGGAGACGGAGACCTCTTCGGCGGAGGAGACGGAGACCTCTTCGGCGGAGGAGACGGAGACCTCTTCGGCGGAGGAGACGGAGACCTCTTTGGCGGAGGAGACGGGCTTGCATCAGGAGCTCCCGGAGAATCGTCATGATCCTGTGGATCTCTTGGAGGTGACGGGGGCTTGTTGGTAGCCGCAGGTGTATCGGGTATAACGATGTCTGCCTTGCTCCATAGAATGATGCAGTGAGAACACTGACCGAGTTTTGTTTCTCCGTCACCTCCGGGGATGTCAAGTTCCAAGTCTTCCCAGCTGGTGACGACTTGCTCCACCTCAACAGGTACGTAACCATGTGGAATGTCATTGCAGTGCCATTTTTGCCCTTCTTCCACACGTTTGGTCATACCGTATGCGACCTGATAAGTTAGTAGTCACAAAGAAAGTTAGTAAATGAATGGTATTTACGGTGAAATGTATGCAGTATGAACTAAGGTCGCATACGTACCACCACAGCTAAGTTCTTCTGCCTGACGACAAGCTCGCACGCGGTCCGTTGAGTTATTTCATCCACGGTGTAACGGACCGCTTCGGCGGCCTGTGTGGAAGCGTGACTGCTTTGATATTGCTGTGGAGGGCTAATAAGGGCCGCATCTTGGAGAGGTGCATGCTCTGTGGAACCGGTCCCGCCTGTGGCTTGTTGTATCTGCAGCCATGCTACCTTCATCCGTCGCTCCATCTCTGACTCCATTTCTTGGAGCTTTGAGGCCTGGGCGGCAACCGTTTGCTCTAGGTCCCTTACCCTCTGCTCATATTCGGCCTTCTTCCTCGAACGGCTCCTATAGGTGGCGGCGTGCTCTTGGAAACCTTTCTTCCATGAGACGCTTGTGCCTACGCCGCGCGTCCGTCCAGGATGCTCCTTGTTCCCTAAGGCATAGGTTAGCTCATCTCTGTCTCTATCGGCAACAAATTCTCCCCTATCAGATGCCCTGATGATATCGAGGAGACGCTGAGCTAGTTCTCGCAAGTCCTCGGGAAAAACTAAGGAGCCGTCGATTGGGCTTAGGGTGCCTCCATGACCATAGTACCAATGCTTGGTCCTTGTGGGCCAGTCATGTGTCGCTGGAGTGATGCCTCTAGCATATAGATCTTCTTCCATCTTCTCCCATTTAGCGATGCTTGCCTTGTAACCTCCCGAACCCATCTTATGGGAGTACTTCTTATTTGCGGCGTTTCCAGCGTTTCTAGCGCTAGCCGTTGCACCCTCTTCGGAGGTTTTGTACTCAAGGAATGCTTCCTACTCGTCATTGGTGATCTTCTTATACTTCTCAGGATCCGGGGCCTCTCCGGTTTTGAGAAATTGCGAGTACAACTTCTTCTTGAAATCCTGAAACAGAACTGCCATATGAATTAGTACACAGACAGTATAAGAAGAAGCCTGTGTATGTACTCACTCGATGTTGTACGGGATTAGTATGGAGTCGCAGTAATTTTGTTTCTTAATATATTTGTATAGGTTTCCATATGTTTCCTCAGGATTCATCAATATCATTTCTTCACTTATCCTTCGAGGATCCACGAAACTAACGTCATATATCCCGGATCTCCGATATTTTTGAATCTCCATTCTGCATATGTTAAGCAATAAATAAAGCCCGCGTCAGCATAGATTGGAATTATTGTTTTCAAACTGTGAATTATAAGCAACAACAAAGTACTTACAGTGTCCAACAGGTGATCAAATCCACGTCCATGGCGTCGTGGTGGTACAGCTCATATATATCCTTAAACCTCAGCCAGACCGAATCCACGTCGCCATTGTAGAAATCCTGGTCCTTCACGCCTACTTTGATCATGCGCCATTTATTCCTTCTTGATTCTTCCAAGTACCACTCATGGAATCGGCGCATCTTCGTCTGTAGCGTGCTCTCCATTTCAGGAGGGACCATAGGCTCGCCAAGCTTAACGGCCACTTCAACGTTGTGTTTACAGGCACCTCTGCTTCCCCCAGGAGTTGTTCTCTAGATAGTCCAGTCTCGGCTTGAAATTCTGCTAGGCGTAGCTCGTGCGGAGTTGGCAATGGAGCCAAGGGCTGCTGAGGTTGCTGGCCGAGCTGAGGAACCTTTTTGGAGGTGCCCGCCTCCTTATCTGCAGCCTTCCGCTTCCGGCGAGATTTGAGTAATGAGCGGTCATAGTCTGTTATTAGTACTTCCTTCTGTTGACCCTTGCTTAAATTACCGAAAAATGACTTGACGACAGTGGGATCAAGCTTCGGCTCCGGCTCCTTCTTCCCTGGTGGAGTGGGGGCGGAGGCTTTAGTGCGGCGCTGCCTCTTCGGCGGAGGGGACGGAGACCTCCGCGGCGGAGGGGACGGGCTTGCATCAGGAGCTCCCGGATAATCGTCATGATCTGGTGGATCTCTTGGAGACAAACATATAACATTTCCAATATACATTTCAATGTAAATATCTCCAATACATTTAAATGAAGCATTTTCCAATATACATTTCAAACATATAACATTTCCAATATACATTTCAATGTAAATATCTCCAATACATTTAAATGAAGCATTTTCCAATATACATTTCAAACATATAACATTTCCAATATACATTTCAATGTAAATATCTCCAATACATTTAAATGAAGCATTTTCCAATATACATTTCAAACATATAACATTTCCAATATACATTTCAATGTAAATATCTCCAATACATTTAAATGAAGCATTTTCCAATATACATTTCAAACATATAACATTTCCAATATACATTTCAATGTAAATATCTCCAATACATTTAAATGAAGCATTTTCCAATATACATTTCAAACATATAACATTTCCAATATACATTTCAATGTAAATATCTCCAATACATTTAAATGAAGCATTTTCCAATATACATTTCAAACATATAACATTTCCAATATACATTTCAATGTAAATATCTCCAATACATTTAAATGAAGCATTTTCCAATATACATTTCAAACATATAACATTTCCAATATACATTTCAATGTAAATATCTCCAATACATTTAAATGAAGCATTTTCCAATATACATTTCAAACATATAACATTTCCAATATACATTTCAATGTAAATATCTCCAATACATTTAAATGAAGCATTTTCCAATATACATTTCAAACATATAACATTTCCAATATACATTTCAATGTAAATATCTCCAATACATTTAAATGAAGCATTTTCCAATATACATTTCAAACATATAACATTTCCAATATACATTTCAATGTAAATATCTCCAATACATTTAAATGAAGCATTTTCCAATATACATTTCAAACATATAACATTTCCAATATACATTTCAATGTAAATATCTCCAATACATTTAAATGAAGCATTTTCCAATATACATTTCAAACATATAACATTTCCAATATACATTTCAATGTAAATATCTCCAATACATTTAAATGAAGCATTTTCCAATATACATTTCAAACATATAACATTTCCAATATACATTTCAATGTAAATATCTCCAATACATTTAAATGAAGCATTTTCCAATATAAATTTCATACTAGTATTAGGTATAAAACCCAAAGCAATCCCAATCCTACAGCCACTGTTTCCCTGTTCATTGCAAAACAACCATTTCCAACCCATGCACTCACTTAAATTATCCCAAAGTTCATCAGTTGCAAGCCCTGAAACCTGGAATTTCACTTCCATTTAGCACCGTTTAGATCACAAATTTCACCCTCAAAGTTTTAAGGTCGCATACGTACCACCACAGCTAGGTTCTTCTGCCTGACGACAAGCTCACACGCGGTCCTTTGAGTTATTTCATCCACGGGGTAACGGACCGGTTCGGCGGCCTGTGTGGAAGCGTGACTGCTTTGATATTGTTGTGGAGGGCTAATAACGGCCGCGTCATGGAGAGGTGCATGCTCTGTCGACTCGGTCCCGCCTGCGGCTTGTTCGAGAGGTTTTTTAATAGAATTGCAATATAGAACATTTCCAATACATCATTTTTATTTCCAATACAATGCATTTCCAATAAATTAATTTCTAATATTTTCTAATATTTTCAATACATGTGAAGCATATATATTTCTAATATGGTCCCTCACCCTCTGCTCATATTCGTCCTTCTTCCTCGAACGGCTCGTATAGGTGGCGGCGTGCTCTTGGAAACCTTTCTTCCATGAGATGCTTGTTCCTACGCCGCGCGTCCGTCCAGGATGCTCCTTGTTCCCTAAGGCATAGGTTAGCTCATCTCTGTCTCTATCAGCAACAAATTCTCCCCTCTCAGATGTCCTGAGAATATCGAGGAGACGCTGAGCTAGTTCTCGCAAGTCCTGGGGAAAAACTAAGGAGCCCTCGATTGGGCTTAGGGTGCCTCCATGACCATAGTACCAATGCTTGGTCCTTATGGGCCAGTCTTGTGTCACTGGAGTGACGCCTTAAGCATATAGATCTTCTTCCATCTTCTCCCATTTAGCGATGCTTGCCTTGTAACCTCCCGAACCCATATTATGAGAGTACTTCTTATTTGCGGCGTTTCCAGCGTTTCTAGCGCTAGCCGTTGCACCCTCTTCGGAGGTTTTGTACTCAAGGAATGCTTCCCACTCGTCATCAGTGATCTTCTTATACTTCTCAGGATCCGGGGCCTCTCCGGTTTTGAGAAAATGCGAGTACAACTTCTTCTTGAAATCCTGAAACAGAACTGCCATCTTCTTCATTGTCCAATCCCTCAGTTCTGCTTCATGAGTGCTAGGCCAGTCGAATATTGCCTTTAATTCCCTCCATAGCATCTCCTTCTCTGTATCGGGGAGCACGTACTCCTCAGTGGGGTCCGTGGACTTCCATTTTCTGATACTAATGGGCACATTGTCCCATACAATTACCCCGCACTGAGATACAAATTTCTTGGCCACTTTTGGGGGCTCAACTGGCTCCCCGTCATCCTCCACTCGGGTGATGTGTAACTTGACATCCTTCAGCTTCTTCGTGGTCGATCGTTTTGATTTCTTAGCAGAGGCGGCCTACACAAATTACATATATACGAGATGATATAGAGATGGTATACATAATTGACATGTACAGTACAAATTTATGTTATCTATATACACACCTGACTAGACGAGGGCGCGCTACCGGCTCCTTCAATAGTTTCGGCCCTTGCAACATTGTCGCCCTGGACATTGGCGGCCCCTTCAACATTTTCGGCCCTTCCAATGATCCCCAACACATCATCCATGGACATTGGTTGGGTTACAATATTGAAAAGTTGATTCGCAAAGAACGTGTCGTTGTCCTCTTGCATGGGTGGGACAGGGGTGTTGTTGTCCTCTTGCATGGGTGGGACGGGGTTGTTGTTGTCCGCCATCTATAGAATTAAAAATAATTGATAAGAAATATATACAAAGCATACATATTCCCAATATTTCTAACATTTTCGCTAAGGGGGTCGGTGCGTGAAAAACGGATTCGCCAAGGGGTTCGGGTGCGCGGTGTGAATTGATTCGCTAAGGGTTCGCTAAGGGGGGTCGGTGCGCGAAAAAACGGATTCGCTAAGGGGTTCGGGTGCGCGATGGGTTCGGGTACGCCATAGAATTTCCGATAATAAACATTTTCGATAGTATACATTATACAAACATATAACATTTCCAATATACATTTCAATGTAAATATCTCCAATACATTTAAATGAAGCATTTTCCAATATACATTTCAAACATATAACATTTCCAATATACATTTCAATGTAAATATCTCCAATACATTTAAATGAAGCATTTTCCAATATACATTTCAATTTATTTATCTTGTTGGCATGAGGCCGCGACATGGCAGAGTTCACTTTTGCTCCCTGAACTAATTTTCTCAGTCCGCTTCTGCTCCCTCTTTCCTCGGCCCAGCCTGCTTCCCCACCTCTACTAGCTCGGCCCAGCGCCACTCCCAGCCCAGTCCCCTTTTCCTCCGCTCCGTGGGCCTCTCGGCTGAAGCCGGCCCAGCAACCAGCGGCACTAAGTCCATCCCCACCCCCTCAGCTTTTCCCTGGTTCACTACCCCTCCTCCCGCCTATCCGACCCAGCGGCCCAGCACGCCCCGCTCCGCTCCACTTCTGGCCCAAGAAGCGCAGCTGCTCACACCTCGCCTTCTCTCACTGCCCCGCCGGCCCCACCTGTCACCTCCTACCTTCCCCTCTCCACCTTCCTTTCCTGCTCCCATGGCGCGCAGAAGGTAGGAGCCGCCGGCCGCCCTCCCCGCGCACCTGTGGACCCGCGCGAACCCTCCAGGAAGCTTCCGCAGCCTCCCCCTTCCTTCTACGAGCCGTTCCCCTCTTGGAAAGCCGCCTCCCTATTTGGCAGGCAATCGCCGCCGCCGGCCGACTCGGCGTGCCCGCCACGCAGGGCCTCGGCGCCCTAGACCTCCCTCCCTTGCCTATAAAGGCTGGCCGTCCGTAGCCCCAACCCTCCACCACGCCTCGCTCCAAGTCCCTGAGCCACTGTCCCCTTTCCTCCTCGCTCAGCGCCGCCGCCGGCCAAGATCGTGGCTGCCGTCGTCGACCCGCCACCACGAGGCTGCTCCGCCCGAGTTAACCACCGGAGAAGCTGCGCGACGAGGTACGGACGCCGTCGAGCCCCTCATTCCCCTCCTTCTCGCCCTGTTAGGCTGTCACCCACGAGCTCCGGCGATTGCCGACCGCCGGCCTATCACTACAAGGGGGCCGGGCTTACGCAACGCCCCAAAAGTGTTGCTATAGGGCCATTTCCGTTGCAATACCAAGCACCCGCAATGCACGTGTGGTGTTGGGAGGCGTTGCAAGTGCGATGGTTGCAATAGCATATCGCAACAATTTAAAGTAGCGTTGCGATACGTATTTAGTTATCGCAACTGTTTTTAGAGTTGCGATACGATGAAACCGCAACGATCACAGGCGTTGCATTAGTGGCTTTAGCAACCACTGGCGTTGTTGCAATAGTCGGTACTGCAACACTCGGTCGTCGTTGCAATCATCGACTATTGCAACGCACCCTTGATGTAGCAATACCAGATATCACAACGCTATATGTTAGTTGCAAAACCACCAATGGTGTTGCAATAGCCCTAGAGGGTATCGCAACGATGTTGGAGGTCGTTGGTATTCCCGTGGAGGCTATCGCAACGATGTTGGAGGTCGTTGGTATTCCCGTGGAGGCTATCGCAACGATGTTGGAGGTCGTTGGTATTCCCGTGGAGGCTATCGCAACGATGTTGGAGGTCGTTGGTATTCCCGTGGAGGCTATCGCAACGATGTTGGAGGTCGTTGGTATTCCCGTGGAGGCTATCGCAACGATGTTGGAGGTCGTTGCTATACGCGTTAGAGGCTATCGCAATGATGTATGAGGTCGTTGGTATTGCCATGGAGGATATCGCAACGATGTTGGGAGGTCATAGCAATACACTTGGTGTTTATCGCAACGCCAAATAGATCGATATTGCAACCAAAAGATTTGACAAACAAAAATGTTGCTTTCAAACATACAGACCAATAGTCATGACCCAAATGTAACTACAATCTCGTCTACATATCACAATATTCAAGAAAATGAAATTTCAAACTAGATTTGACGCTTCAGCTCCTCTTCTAGAAGACACCACTTTTACTTCCCAGCACTAGATGCTCTAGACTGCATAATAAAAGGTTTGTTATAAAGTCAGATGAGATAATAACATCTTTTTGTGTTTTCGATAAGCACAATTAATTTTGTACCTGCGGCTGCATAATAACATCTTTTTTATTAAACTCATTATGATACACAATAGCTCAGAGATATTATTCCATCGAGATGCAGTTTGAATGCAAGATAACAGGGGAGCTTGAATGCAAGAGTATGTAACTGAAGAGTTTAATAGAACTTAACAGATTTACAGCGCAGCTACTGAACTGACGTAAATATTATAACTTAGCACAAGTATTCAACTTCCCAAAGTACTATTGCAAACAAATAAAGGGAACTTAGTTGATGCTAACTTCACTTCCTACCAAACTAACAAATAAAGCAATGATGAAGTTTACTGTTGCATGAGTTGAGTTAATCGAAGTGCACAACTCAAACAGCATACCTGACGGCCAGTGCTTTCCTGCTCCTACGTTGGTTAACTGCACAAACTGAATGACAAAGAAGGAAACAAATTTCGGAGCTGCATCTATAAGTGAAAAACGAACTGCACAAACTCAAACAGATTGACGTGCACAGTCTTTAACACACTACGGCAGTAGACCAACAGAACAGTCTCCAAACAACAACACAAACAGATATTATCAGGTCATGCATGTTCATCACATCTACTATACAATCAACTCATCACATCAGTATACTAAGGAATCTTCAAACAGCAGCATATATCTACACCTACCTAAGCAATATAACCAGCCATCATCTTAATTACGAAATTCTGTGACACATGCAGATTAAAATTTTATAAGCCCCAGCGCCAGCAGCTAGTTAGTTGAGATAATATTATTTTACTCTAACCACAAAACATCACACGCTAGCAAAATCAATCGGCGCACAGACCTAGCTAGCACCAAAGAACCAAACACAAAACATCACAAGGTAGCAAAATCAATCGGCACACAGACCTAGCTAGCACCTATCTGCATCACGGATCTAAACAACACGAGAAAAATCTACCTCTCTATGCAACGAGACAAGCAGATCATCATGGAGAGGCGGCACGAAGGGCGGCGAGGCGGCATCGCGGCGGCTGCGCGAGGGAAGCCGCCCGCCGGATCTGGATCCGCGCCTTGGGAGGAAGGGGCCGGGGAGGAGCCAGGGAGGAGTGGAGGCGGGGCCAGCCGGCGGATGCGCGAAGCGGCGCCGAGGCGGAGGCGCGTCAGGCACGCGACGATGCGGCGGCGAGGCGGAGGCGCGGCGGCGAGGCGGAGGCGCGTGGAGGGAGGGACGAGAGAGAGGCGTGGGCAGAGCGGCGCGGTGAGGAGAGTGGAGGGAGGTAGGGTTTGGGTAATTTTATACCGCAGGGGCGCGATTCCAGCCATTGGATCAATGATGGATGGTCAGAATTAGCTGGGCTATTTGGGCCGAAATGGGCCTTGGTGTATTTTTTCTCTGTTTAACGTTTTTCTTTTTCTTTTTTATTTTGTTGTACCATTGTGAGGTAGCATATAAAAATTACTATCTTAAATTAACCAATATATTTTTTATATATAGTAGACGACATATAAGGTATATTGAAGAAGTTTCAATAATTATAGAACTTATTTACTATTTTTAACAGTTTAAATGAATTTCTGCAGATT
>OAMR01000649.1:201727-224026 GCA_900205405.1 Echinochloa crus-galli | reverse complement strand
CTGGCCGAGTGGCTCAGTGGTGAGGCCTTGGAAGCCCATCCGCGAGGTTGCTGGTTCGAAGCCGTTTGGCTGCTGCTTGGTGCTTTTCTCCCCTCTTTTTTCTTTTCATTTTTTATTGATGGAGCTAGACCTTCCAACAGCAAGACCGAAGGCGCATGTGCCGGAGAGGAAGCACGTCAGGCGCCGTAGGCCATGTAGCGCCGCTCAGCCGCACGGCCACCCTCGCCGCTCGCCACGCGCCAGATCCGCCGCCGCACACCCTGCTGACGCGCCGCCCGCGCCGGCCATCCCCAGGCCGAGCCGCCGGTGCCCTGGCCGGATCCGTCCGCGGGGGACGGGATCCGAACCGCAGGGACCCGGATCTCGCCGGGCGAACCGTGGAGAGTCGAAGGAGATCTGCTCACCTCCGGGTGGAAGCTCGCAGGCAGATCCATGCGCCTCCGCTGGCCCACGCGACGGCCGTCGACCCCCTCGCGCCGGTGGATCTCTATCCACACGCACACGTCGCCGACCACTGGCCTCCTCGCGCCTGGGCTGTCGTCCTCCTCTCCTTGGCCGCCGTCCGCGTCGCACCCTGGTCGCCGACAGCTCCGCATGCCGCGGCCACCGCCACACTTGCCGGCGTCGCCTCGCTTCACCAGATCCACCCGTGAGCGGGTCAAAAGGCCCCGCCGCCGCCATCACAGCTCCCGCACGGGCTTCCGGCGTCGAGCTCCGGCGGCGGCGAGGGTCTTGGGGTGTGGAAGGGGTGGCGGCGGCGGTAGGCTTCGCGAGCCGCCCGTGTCGCCCCTGGAGGAGCGACTCCACTTGTTGACAACACTACCAGAAACTTCAGCATCCGCCGCCCCTCCGCCTCGGCCATTTTTGGACCCGGTGCTGATGGGGCTTCAGCACCGGTCCAACAGCTAGGAGCGGGGGCGGCGGGGGCGGGGGCAGCCCATTAGCACCGGGTCGTGGCAAGACCCAGTGCTAATGCGCACCCTTTAGCACCGGGTGCAGCCAGCAACCGGTGCTAATGTGCCCGAGGCCATTTAGCACCGGTTGCTGGCTGCACCCGGTGCTAAAGGGTGCGCATTAGCACCGGGTCTTGCCACGACCCGGTGCTAATGTCTTTTGTATAAAGTGTCTTCTTCCTCCCCCGGCCGAGCCAGCTGAACACTTGGCGCTGTGTTCATGCTGGCTCGGCCGGGAGAGAAGGGAGGTGCTGCCCAATTTTTTTTCAAAATTTGTGAAGATTCTACTCATCTAAGGAGCACTACAAGGTACACTCTTTCATTCTCTAATGTTTTATTTAGCTTGTAATCCTTCTATGCTTTAGAAATAGAGGAATTTGTGAATCAAATAAAGCTAGCTAGAGAGCTTGTGTTCACTACAAGGGGGCCGAGCTATGATACACTTTCCGGCGCAACACCCACGTAAAGCGTTGCGATACATAGGGTTTATTGCAACACTAGCCGATTTTGGTTGTGATAGGGTGGCGTACTGCAACCAATGGTGTATCGTTGCAATTGCAATATTGTGTGTTGCAATAACTCGACTGTATCGCAACACCGATGAGTGCGTTGTAAGTAGTGTGACGTTGTTGCAACCCTTTTGGACAATTGTTGCAATAGTCGACTCTTGCTGTTGGAAGGTCTAGCTCCGGACTTTGCAACTACATCTGGTGATGACATCTTCAATTTTGCCATTTCTTTTTATATAGACCAAGAGACATGAGTCACCTTGGTTTCGTTCGCGGATTCTCTCACTCGAAGATGGATTTCATCTGCAATTTATTCCTGATGGATTATGCTCATTTATTCCTGGTGGATTATGCACGGGTACCAGCGGTTACTTTGCAGCATGGTATCTCAGGTTACGAATTCAGATGATCTGCCGGATTTGGAGTTCGTGGCCGTTTAAAGTGGGCTAGGGCTGGTATATGGAAGCATTGGCCGGGTAAGAAGGGGGAAGCAACACGATGTGACTTGGTCGTGGTGGTAATTGCTACTAATTCATCGGTTCCGGGAAGAAATTACTAGGTCTGACCTTAATTGGTTGAACCTGGCAGTGACCTTGTTGAAGGCATTGTTTGGATTAAGATGAATTACTCCCTCGTGAAAACATATGATCTGGCCTTAATTGGTTGGGTCATTACAATGTCGGCACGTGCGCATGTCGTTTCCTCGTTGTAGGCGTTGTATAGGGAGCCTACTCCATAGTCCAAGAGTTGCTTTGGTTTGTGATGCGGATGAAGATGAAGACGCTTGTGGTAGTTTGCTAGGTCATGGTGCTCTTTTTTTTTCATTGGCTGTGTGTATCTTAGTTATGCAGAGGCCGGGTTGGATCTTATATAATTGTATCATCTCGATGTAATTGTCTAAGATCAATAAAGCTTCCCTTTTCCAAAAAAAAAAGTTGTCAACAAGTCTAGAGGAGCATAGCAGATACAAGGGTGATCTGCATTGTTCAGAAACTGAGTGGCTCTGAATACTTTAATGAAACCAGTTCATGTAACCTGCTCCTGTGAAGAATTCTGTTGACGTAAAATCTGTAGTTCACGCCAAGCACACAGCAAGCCGAATCAGCTAGCTTCACACGTGAACGTTTGAATCCAGAGCATGCCAGTCAATTTTCCCTGAAAATGACAAAGGAAGAAGATGTTTAGATAAAAACCTGGAACGTGCCGGATGATACCAGACAGTTCCATATCTACGGCTTTACCAAGCCAAATCTGAATGACATATATCTACGAGCAAGCTATCTGTCAGCAATCGAGGCACTCATTACATAATCGGCAAAGCATGCAAGAGGTACACTGCCGACCACATGACGTCACCATGATGAAAGATCGGTATTTAATTAAATAATCACTGCAGTACTTAATCGCAACCGATTAACAAGAATGAGGCATAATAGATGTGAAAAGCGTGATCATAAATCTCTAATAAACAAGAATGGATAGGTTCAAAGAACTAGTCTACCGCATGTCTAGGTACTTTCGAACCCGTCAAGCATAACAACAAACAAGTTAATCCACCGCATGATACAACTTGTTTGTAAATCACACCACCAACCAAGAATAGATCAATCTACCGCATGATATACTCTAAACATGGAAGGCTAAAAGCATTCATTATTTAAAACAAAGTCACGAACATGTTTCACTCGTGAAAGGACTGCCGAATACGGCTAAATAGCCGAATCGGGTTCCATGAAGAAGGAACGAACTTCGTCAATGATGATACATCTATAAGATCGAATCAAATCCACCGGATGATTAGTTCTAAAACGACCCAAAAACCTGCATCTACCGCATGATACCCGGCTCTGTCAAGATCCATACAAAATCAACAAGTTTGAACCCGCGACACGTGGCAATCTAGATTGATTCGAATTCGGCTATGTAAGGTAACGTGGTCATGTCTTGCGATGAATCAAAACCGAACCTAACCAATCTAGAGTGGGCAAAAAGGGTGTTATATGAATTTAAACATAAAGTAAAACCCAAATAACACAAGGTAACTTAATGAATCTATTAGATCTTTGCCAAAATCTAATAGAGCCGATAACTTGCTTCAAGCTAAACCTTAGCCTACCGTATGGCTCATGATCTAACAAGAAAACCTTCTTGAATCAAGCTTAAATCCACTGCATGATACTAAGCATGATACAAGGTTGTCGATACTTACGGAGGTCGACGGATCGATGATTCCGCTCGAAAGCAACTCGACGAAACGACTAAAGGACTCGAAAGTTGGCGCAAGACCGGTTTGTTGTAAGATTGTTCGATCCCTATTACAATCACCATGGGTTTATATTTATACCCTGGTTTTGACACAATTCCTAGTCGACTACGATTACAAAACATTTATTTCCAAAGAAATACGTCGAAGTGCCGTATTCATCTCATATTCTTCATCAAATCGGCTTCTTCCTTATATTCGATCCACGTCATCACGCTTTCCCGAATGCTTCCGTTTCCAACTGTGGAATAATTCCTTTGCCGAACGATGACGGATTCCTGACCGCAGAGCATCTTTGCCGATTGCTTCGAAGAAGGCCTTCCTGCCGAATGGAACCTTTCTACCGAATTTGGCCCACTTGTCAGCCTCTCTCAGGTGCCAATTTTTGGTGTTAACAAATTCATATGAAAAAAATCAGTTCCCTACATCAATTAAAATGGACAATGAATGGAGGATTTGAGATAGTATAAGAGTTTCTAAACATACTGCTAGCATATGTTCACAAGTACATTTTTTGCAGGCCAATATGGCATCAATTAGAGGTAAAAACATCATTTAGAGAACAGAAGTCCAACACAATGAGCTGGGATAGGGAATCGAGTTTTATTTCAAGAATCTAATGATATTCATACAAATAACATGCTATAAATAAAACCATACTCCATGTGATACCCAAGAAGATAATCTAAAGAAAAGAAACATATATCTCGTCATGTTATAAGGTAGAACTTTCCTTTTCAAACTTGACAAATACGTGGGTGTGTGATTACATTACTTCAGATATTAAACCATGCCCCTCTCTCTCTCTCTCTCTCTCTCGCTCTCTCTCTCTCTCTCTGCGTTATGGAAGTGCTGGCAGGAAATCTCAAGGTATGATAAGAAAATTTATCGGCGAGCAATCCCCATATGCATGTGATACTGCTCCATCTGACGTTTGTTGGCTTGCAAATCGGGTGCCAGCTGAGCGACTCTCTGCAATAATCTCTGATTCTCTTCTCACCGGTGTCCTACAGCGAACAAGAACGCGGATGCTCTGTTCCTGCACATCCCATAAGATACATCAGTACAATAAGTAAGTAGGGCAAGCCAATTCCCAAATCCAGCCAGGATGTTTCTGCGGTGGTGGTCAATGTACATGAAGTTACAGTTATTGGATGCAAAGATGGAGAAGAACTGATCGACGGAGACGCCGAGCAATTATATATACTCTTGGCAATAGCAATTATCCGGTCACAGTAGGATTTTACAATAATAGAGATCAAATTATTTATTAAAGAATATATCTTTTTAAGTACTTGAATTTTATACTAACCATAGCAACGCACGGGCATTATGTTAGTATATATAAGAGATGTAGGCTAGCTTAGGGCCTATTTGGTTCCACGGACTAAAACTAAAAGGGACTAAAGATTAAAATCCTTGGGACTAAGAGGGACTAAAATCCTTTAGTTCCATAAACTCCATAAGAGGAGCTTATATGGACTAAAACTGCTACTTTCCACCCCGCTGTGCGCCGCCCGTCGCTGGCCGCTCGGCCCCTTGCCGCAGCGTTGGCGCCGCCAGCAGCGTTGGTCCCATGCTGGCCGGGCTGCCCACCGTTGCCCGCCACGCTGGCCACCGCGATGTGTATAAGAGACAGCCCTACCACCGCTGATGCCACCCGCCGCCGCGTCGTGCGCCCGTGCTGCCTCGGTCGTTGCTTGACGCCGCTGGGAAGGGGAGGTAGGGGAGGGATGGGAGGGGCGGCGCGGATGGAGGATGGGGAGGGGCGCGTGTGGGAAGGAGGGGTACATGAGCAGGGGTAAAATCGTCTTTGCGCAAGCCATTAGAGCATCTCTAGTCCCTTTTAGTCCTGGAATCCGAATAACAGTTTTAGTTTCTTAGAAGACTAATTTTGGTCCCTTAGTTTTAATATCTAGTATCCAAACAGGCCGTCAGTGAAATATACTATACGGAGTACAGAGTATGAGATAAGAATCAGTCCTTGTGAGATTTTCTGGGCCAAAGGACAGGGACAGGGAGAAATGGGCCCAGGTGGGGCAAGAGGGAGAGAGCAGGCTAGGGAAGGAAGCGCAGCCCAGAAAGTTGTTCGGGCTGGACTGGAAAGAAAGAAAAAGAGGGAGGGAAAACAACCGGGGAAAACTTGAGCGGGCAAAACTGGACTATTCTGAAACAACTATTCTAAAGCTTAAACTAAAGCGATCCAAATTCGAATGTAAATAGAATTTAAATTCTAATATGATTTTCCCAGCAAACAAAACTCAGCTCGGTGTAACAGCATGGATGTAACAAAAAAACTTATTTTAAGTAAAATTTTATATGATATTTAAATTTTAATTGAAGTATAGAAAATTTATTTATGTCTTAATAAATCATAGAATAATATAAAAGGTTGCTAAAAGTTTTATTATAAAAAGTTTTAGGGTGTGACAGATCCCTCGTCCATCCCACTAGCCAGTTCCCATGAATTGATAGTTTTAGATACTGCAAGAACTAGTTTGGACTGGCATGGGAATCTATGCAACAGACGCATACTAATAATTAAATTGGAAACTTAGTATATACAAAATAAATTAGAATAGATGGCACTAGGTAATTGTCCTATTAGAACAATATTACCAAGGTCCTCTATATATGTGCATATGTACACACCTTAGCTAGTTGTCATTGAAAATATCCTACCGAACTACAGAAAATCCAAATTTCAAAATAGTTCGTTTAAACGTTGTTTTAAAAGGTACAATACAAGCTAATTCTGCCAGGTCCATCAAATAGGATAACCATTCCTCATCCATACACATCGGGTGTGTTCAGAACTCTGAAAAAGGTGGTCGAAAAGTCACATCGAACACTGCAGCGTGTTATAACACTTTTCGTTTGTTTGTGGTAATTATTGTCCTATCATGACCTGATTAGGCTCAAAAGATTCACCTCGTCGTGTACATCAAAATGCAATTAATTTTTTTATTTACTTACTTTTTAATGCTCCATGCATACATCATTTGCTATATTTAATGTGATGGAAAGTTTGGGAAGTTTGATGGAACTAAACACACCCATTAATGGAGTCACCGACTAGTGGTACCTCGGGCGAACTTGCTAGGTTCGAAGATTCCTAGGGGTGGAAAAAAACTGGTCACTCTTGTGAGACTAATTCGGGGTCTGATGCGATACAATTAGTGATTTCTGATTTATAAATTTGAGAGGGTTAGTGGTGTATTGATTATTCCTTTCAATATCATGCCCGTAAATCTTATGTTTTTATTTTAATTTTATCTTACACTTACTTTTTTATCGAGCTAGCTTACGAGCTAAACAAGCCAGTTTAGGCTGGCAAACGAGTCTAAGCCAAGTCAGATCTGTAGCTCATTAAGATAACAAGCTGACCATGAGCCTAAGATTGCGAGCCGAGGTGAGCCAGCTTGTTATCTTATTGAGCCAGCTCGATATCCACCCCCTAAAGATTCCTCAACCATCCGCACTCAGTTGTGAGATACATTACGGTGGAACTTATCGAACTAGATAAGTTCTACAGCTTTAAGATAACAAGCGAAAACAGGAGTAGGAGCCCAAGACTAAAGGTCTAGTCTAGAACGTTAAAAAATTTTGTGCTCCGTGAGATTCGAACCCACATCTAGTCATGGTGCTGCCTTCTTTGTGCGGAGTGCATGGGGTTTGTTCATAGATAGAGAGTGTGTGGTGTTTTTGTTTCCTTGGGAGGTTCCCACTAATATTTTTCTACCTTAATGAAATAACATGCAGCCTGCGTGGTTCAAGAAAAAAAAGAGATTTGAAACCACAACCTCTTGCATTGCCTTGCGTATGTATAACTTTCTAACCACCCCACCTACACAACACATGTGACTTTAGATATGATGTTTTCCTTTTATAGTAACCCGTGGAGGAGCCTTTTAGTCCTGGATGGTGGCTCCAACCTGGACTAAAACCCCTTTAGTCCCAGGTTGAGGCGCCCCCGACTGGGACTAAAAGGGTGACTTTTATTCCCGGTTAAAGCCACCACCCAGGACTACTGTATGAGACCTTTAGTTCCGGGTTGAGCCTTCAACAGGGACTAAAGGCTGACTTTATATCCTAGTTGGTGATTTTAACCGGGACTAAAGGCCCCTCTATCCCCTATTTGTTAGAACCGAGACTAATACTCACATTAGTCCCAGATCCAATCGTAACCAGGACTAATATAGTAGATGAAAGTTCATTTTCTACTCAGGATGGATATTCGTATTTTTCTAGATTGTTTCATATTTAATTATTATTATTTTTTAGTGACAGACAACATGTCCTTCCACAGCGAGGCGTCTATGGTAACTTTGCCAATTTTGTCATCCAGCAGGTGCGTAAAAGGGTAGGATTCGTGTGCCACATGGATGAATATGCGTGCGTGTGACTATCTGCGTCTGTACTATTATTTGACAAAACAAACCAGTGGTACCTCGCAAGTCGCCATACTTCAGGGCACCGTTTATATATTTCTGGTGCTAAAACCACTACAAGGAACTATTTAATCTGCGACGGAATCCTGGCGGCAGTTTCAGAAAACGTTACTATTTTGCCTTGAGCCCAGATAAGCCCAGAAAATTGTGACGTTTTTTCAGTTCTGTCACGGTTCGGCCCAAAACACTGTGACATTTATACAAATCCATCACGAACATAAATTAAAAAAATTTCATTTCCCATATGACCCAAATAAAATATGAGGTTCAAACCGTGGTGTTGAGTTATATGAATAAAACGTTCGCAATCAACAAATAAAATATAGTCATACTTATGGATGGAGAAAAATAATAAATTGAAAAAAAAAATCTCAAAAACAAAAAAATGAGCAAAGTGTGACTCGAACCCAAGACCTCATCCTCTAATGCACAATGCCTTACCACTAGGGTACTTCACAACTACTGTCTTGTTAAGCATTTGGTTTGTTTTTATCAATTCTAAAACGCTCGCTGGGCCTCCGCCAGGCCTGCTCGCCATGCATTGGGCCTCCTCGCCCCTCCACCAGCCCAGCTCTCTCCAGCAGCCCACTCACACATGCGGCCCACTATTGAGGGAGAGAGAAGGAAGAGAGTTGACCATGCTTCAAACATGTTTGACTAAGATTTTCTAAGATTTTTATATTGAAACTAAAATTTTGGTCAAAACAAAAGTCTCTTAGAATTTAAAACCCTGCAACTTTTATATTGGGCAATTTTTGAATTGAGCAGTGGTTTATGTAGTAAAATAAATTTAGGAGAGTTGACCCGAGGTCAAATGATGTTTGACCGAGATTCAAAGTTTGAGTTGAATTATTTGAAACAATGTGAGAGAACAAACTAGTTTATGAACAATGTTTACTCCTTTTTCGTGTAACCTAATGAAATTTTTATGTCAAGTGTAGACATCCATAAAATGATTCCATGTAAATTTTTCGAATTGTTTGAGAACTTTTTGGTATTATTATCATTATTTTATAACAAGATTGCTAGTAGAAGTATGGATTTTTTTTCCTATAAGTCAATTGAATTTTTTGTCGATATCCCAGATGTGGGCTAGAATGGACCATAAGCGCCTAAATATAGTTTTTTAGAATTTTTTTGATTCCTATTAGAGATACATATAGGTCATTTTGAATTACTTTCGGTAAACACGTAGAAATTCATTTAAATGGTAGAAAATAGCAAATCTACTTGAAAATTATTGAAACTCCTACACGTTAACTTATATGTGGTCTATTGTATATAAAAAATATGTTAGTGTATATATGATAGTTATTTTTATGTGTTCTTTCACAATGGTGTGATAAAATATAAAAAGAAAAAGAAAAACGTTTCTGGAATAAGGTGAACAGCTGGCCCAAAGGTGCAAGCAGGCCCACCTCGCCCCGCTGGCCCAGCTCGTGCCAGCAGCCCACTCACACTTGCGGCCCACTCGTGAGGGAGAGTGATGGAAGAGAGTTGACCATGCATCAAACATGTTTGACTAAGATTTCCTAAGATATTTATGTTGAAACTTAAATTTTGGTCAAAACAAAAGTTTTTTAGAATTTAAAACCCTACAACTTTCATATTGGGCAATTTTTGAATTGAGCTGTGGTTTATGTAGTAAAATAAATTTAGGAGAGTTGACCCGAGGTCAAATGGTGTTTGACCAAGATTTAAAGAGAAAAACATCTTGAAACTCGAAAATCGGTCAAAACAAACGTTTCTTAGAATTAAAAGTTCTACAACTTTCATGTTGAAATGTTTTTTATTTGAGCTCTAGATTTAGGAGAAAAAAATTGAGTTTCCTTTAAACTTCTTTAAATGAATTTGAACTTGAATTTCAAATCGGAGTGGAACCATCTTTTTTGAAGAATAAATGGTAATGTATCTTCATATTTGCTGATATTATACTAAATGTGAGC
Organism: Echinochloa crus-galli; assembly: GCA_900205405.1. Classification (NCBI taxonomy): domain Eukaryota; kingdom Viridiplantae; phylum Streptophyta; class Magnoliopsida; order Poales; family Poaceae; genus Echinochloa; species Echinochloa crus-galli. The sequence continues at coordinate 213,904 of OAMR01000649.1, read as the reverse complement.
CTGTGTCCAATTTGTAAGTGTATATTAGCAATATAAGACTAGAGTTGCATGGAAGTTCAAAGTATAAGTTGAGTTGTATGAAACAATGTGTGAGAACAATCTAGTTTATGAACAATGTATACTCCAATTTGCATAAAATTCTGTGAAACTTTTATGTCAAGCTTGTACATTCATAAAATGATTCTATTCCAATTTACATACTTTTTTGAGAAGTTTTAGGTATTATTACCATTATTTTATAATAATGTGACTACTAGAAGTTTGAATTTTCTCCATGAGTTAATTGAATTTTTTGTCAGTATCCAAGATGTAGGCTACAATGGACCATAGCCATCTAAATATAGTTTTTTAGATTTTTTTATGCTTATTAGAGGTACACATAGGTCAATTTCGAACTACTTTCGGTAAACACACAGAAATTCATTTAAATCGTAGAAAATAGCAAATCTACTTGAAAATTCTTGAAACTCCTAGAAGACAACTCATATATAGTCTATTACATATAAAAAATGAGTTGGTATATATAAGATAATTATTTTTATGTGGTACTTCACAATATTGTAATAAAATGAAAAAAAGAAAAGGAAAAGCATTATCCTGAGAAGAAATACACCAGGCCTATTTCGGCCCAAATGGCCCAACTAATTCTGGCCGTCGATCGCCGATCTAACGACTATCAACGCTCCCCTATTGTATAAAAGAACAACAAATCCTAGCCTCTCCTTCACTCCCCTCACCCCCGCCCGCTCTCCCCCTCCGCCAGCCGGCTCTCTCCTTCCCTCCCTCGTCCCCTCCCTGTACTCGCCTCCCGTGCCACTCGACGCCGCCCGCTCCCCCCTTCGCTCCCTTCCGGCCTCCGCTGCCTGCACCCCCTTCCCTCCCCTCCGGCCTCCACCTCTCTACTTCCCTCCCCTCCTCAGATCAAAGCGCCGCTCTCTCAGCTCCGATGAGGCATCGGCGGATCTGCGGTGATGGCGACGGTAGTGCTGCCTCTTGACGGATCCAAGTGCCGCCCTCTCGACTCCCGCAATGACGGCAGTGCTGCCTCTCGCAGCTGGCCTCTGAGGGGCTGGATGCAGGGCGGCCTCTCGCGGCTACACGAGACCAATGGCGGCCGCTGCGCCCTCCACGCTGCACGGCGTCGGCGCTGGCGCCTCGGCCAAGTCCAGATCCGCCAGCCCTTCGCGGAGATGGTAACAGCTCTTCCAGGCCCATGTATCATCTCCTCCCTTGCTTCCGTTCTGTCCGTAGCAACCCATGAACCTAGTCATGATTTAATCTGTCATCCCCTGCTTCTGTTGTGTTACTGTGTGATTTAATTGGATATATGTAGTCTAGGTGCTTTGTTTCCCCAGATCCGAGCGCAACTATTTGTTGAAATGCCTAACTGTGATAAAGATGATGTTACATAGTTGGCACATTAATCCATTGGTAAAGTATTAGTAATATGTACTGATATGGCATATTTTTCTCTCTTTTTAGCATCGTGCATTGTTCCTGTGATGCTCTGTTGCTCTGCAATGCTCTACCTTTTATTTGTTTGTACATGGCTTAATTATTTATCTTTGACTCTATTTTTTCCATGGTTTCCCTCCTATTTTCCCTGTTGCCTATACTGAATTGGAATACTAAATCAGAAATATGATTTGTGTACATGATTTGGAAACTGATGATTTATAAATATGATTAGGGAGGAGATACTATGAATTGGAAACATAAACGACACCATGGTTTGGGAATGTAAACACCATCATTTGTAATTAAACACACCACCGTTTGGAAATCTTACTTTTAAGGTTCCATGAGGAAGCTTCATTTACATGTTCTAATCTGATCTATGCTCGTTTAAGCTTGCTGATGAACCTTTTTTTGTTGTCCAACCAGAAGGTTCTCCTGTAATTTTTGTCACTGTGTTTCATTCTAGCATTTCTGCCCCTGCCATCAGTTTTTTTAATCCTGTAGTTTTTTTAATCCAGCCTATTCAACTGTCAAGAATGTCCTGTCTTCCATATATATTGTTTGATTTGTTCCAATTCAACATTGCCAAGGAGCTGCCTGTCATATACCTATGCTTAATATAATTACTTTCTGTAATTAATTCATGCAGGCCAGAAGGCAACATTGCCAAGAACCTGAGTCTGTCATCCATCCAGATAAGTTTTTTACCCCTCATAATAACAGTCAAGCCATGTTCATACTATAAAATCATCGATATAGCTTGCTAAACTTGAACGTTGTGGATGCTTTGCTAGTTGCTGCTTGTCTATCTGTCTCGAGCTGTGCCTACTGCCTATAAGTGCTTATATGGCATACTTAGGATAGTCTTATAGGGCATGCTTAAAGAAAATGCTTATATGGCATGCTTAGGATAGATTTTGGACCAATATGAATACTTCTAATGATATGGATTTTATGTGCATAATAAATGAGTGATGTCAGTATTCTGTATCTTGATGACATAGTAGATATTGGTTTCTTATTCTTACTAGGTTGTTGTTAGTGAAATATAACTGGCTACTTTTGTTTAATGACTCCTCTTTTGTTTTTGACTGTCCTCTATGAATTTCCTTGGTTCCCTTTGGTGATGATTTTGTGCGTATATTTGGACAGCATGGTGCAGACATAAATGCTGTGGATCACACCGGACAAACAACACTTCACGGGAGTGCTGTTCGTGGTCATATTCAAGTTGCTGAACTACTTTTGAAAGGAGCGAAGGTGGATGCTGCTGATTTATATGGGTATCAGATCTGTCTTCCCTGCTGTATCTTTGGTTCTGTTGTACCTGGGTCCCTTTGTTCACTTTAGCTGCTTATGTTTAGTTCACAACCAGTAGCCAACTATGTTTTTTGAATGTTCCAACCTGCCTATGATTCTGCACAGGTTATTCTACTAGGTTCTTGTAATCAATTCTGGTATTTTTAATTTTTTGTCCTATTGATTTATGTGCCGTTATCTGATTTTTATCCCAAATGCTCTGAGATAGAATATGTGATTTTATTCTTAACTGTGATCTAAGTTTAGAACTTCTTCATGTGATGAGATGTTAATACATTGTTAATGATTGGTTGTGGTTCATATATATTGTGTTTGGCTAAAATTGTAATATTGTCTGTATGGGCTTTATGGATTGTTATGGGCTGCAATGGTAGATCTGGAAAAATGGGCTGAATTGGCATAATTTTGAGTCAATGGGCTGAGAAATGGTATTCTATTTTGGGCCTATTTCGTAAATGGGCTGTTAGTTGCCACCGTAATAAATGGCCCATTAATAAATGGCCCATTAATAACTGGAAAGACATGTCATCGTCCATGTAGGCAGCCACGTCATCGTCCATGTAGGCAGCCACGTCATCGTCCACGTTGGTAGCCACGTAAGCGTCCATGTCAGCAACAATCCGCGACGGTCATTTTTGTCACTAACATTAGGCTTTGGGCTGGGCTGAGTGGGCTTAGGGCTGTTCTGCGACGGTCAAAAAAGTCACAGATCGCGTCAATCCGTGACGTTTTTAAGATCCGTCGGCGGGCTCAATCCACCACGGAATCTGAAACCGTCGCGGACACTGAATTGCAACGGATATTTAACAATCTGCGACGAAATGATTCCATTGCAGATTAAATAGTTCCTTGTAATGAACCGTCATATATATCGGCTTCTGCATATCAGTTTGCCCCTAACAAGAGAAATTAACAGGTAGGATAGCACCATACCATATAGGAATGGTAGGCACCCGGAAGTATATAACCACAGATAGTCTTCACAGAACCACCTATGAGTACTATACGGTGACAAATTGGAGAGCAGCAGAAACAGATCGGTGTCATGGGATTCATTGATTTGGTTATCAGCATAAGCGGCATCAGCTGGTCTGCTGGTGCCGGTGGATGCGTTCGTGTATGGTGGTGTCGACCACGCGTACGTGGCCGAGGACGTTCGTGGAAAGCCATGAATTTGAATTGCTTCGCATTGCTCAGCAAGGAAATATAAGACTAGGGACTAGGTTTTTGTAATAGCTTGGCCCTAAAAACATATTAATTGTGAGCAGGGCATGACGCGTCCACCAATGTGAAACCCCCGCGGAGGTAACCAAAAAGTAAGATGATAAACTTATGTTGCTGTTTTGGCACCCGCTCTGCACCTTTACATAGCTGTGTATATTTGAGAATAAACGCATATGCTTTGTCATATCAAGTGCGTAAATGATGTGGCAATGTATGGTAAATTAGTTACGTTATTCTCACAAGGCACATCGGCACATCGCAACTTTATTTCTTAAGATTAATTATGACCTAATGAGCCAGGGCCAATTGTTGAAACAATACGAATTAATCCAAATATCCTACCTAAGTACATAGGAAAACAAAATTTTCAAATAGTTCGTGTAGATGTTGTTTTAAAACGTAAGCTACATGCCATTTATGCTAGGTCCATCAAATAAAATAGGGTAACCATTCATCAAGCCATACACATTAATGGAGTCACCTACTAGTGGTACCTTGTGCGAACTGATCCACAATCAATCGTAAGATTCTTTACGGTGGAACTTTGTCGATCAAAATTGAATTGGAGTTCTCGATACAGCACCGGTGTTTGAAATTGTTCAGATTTATTGCAAGTTAACCGCGCCATTATTTTAGTGGCCGGTAGACAACGTGTCCATTGACAGCGAGACAGTGCAGCTACGGTAACTTTGTCAATCTCGATAGGGTTTGCGTGCCATAGGGGCGTGTACACTTGCATGTGTTTATCTGCGTCCCTAGTTCTATTTCACAAAAAAAACTAGTGCTGCCTCACAAATCGCCATACTTCAAGGGCATTGTTTATATATTATTTCTGGTGCTAAAACCGTTTATATATGTAGAGTTTTATCTACAAGCGCTTATAGCTACCATCACTATTAATATACCATTGTATGTATGTTCACATGCTAATACCATTATATCGATATACTAATTTATCAGTTTGAGTATCAATAAGATACTCCAAAGCGAGTTGCACGAAAAAATTCAGAAGCAACCCGATTTTAAAAATTTATTATAATTATACCATTATACTAGTATATAGAAATTAGTATGTCTACATACTCAAAGTACTCTTACATACTCAACCTACGTACCATCCAGATAGTCTAGTATCATTGTATATTACATGTACATACTTTTTGTTGGGTCATACACGTCTTCTAACATGAGATACACAGGTGAAGCAGATAGCTACATGCGCATGTAGAAAGGAATTTTCCTATATATATGTATATATATATACATATATACATATATATATATATACATACATATATATATATGTATATATATAGAACGAGTTTTATTTACACGCGCGTGTACCTACTCCTCCGCTATTCTTCCGACGCGGTAGTAGGCACTACCATCCTGCATATCAGTTTGCCACTACCAGTTGAAAGAATCATGAATAATAAGAGGGACTGGATAGCACCATATAGGAATGGTAGGCACCGGGAAATATAGAACCATGGAGTGTCTTCACAGAACGAGCTATGAGCATTATACGGTGAGAGGGAAATTGCAGGGCAGCTGAACCAAGTCGGGATGATGTGATTCATTGATCTGATTTAGTAGCATGTATAACATGAAATGGTGCGAGTGGATGCGTGCGTGTATGGTGGTGTGCGCCCTGCGTGGCCGAGGACGTCCGTGGAAAGCCATGAATTGGAATTGCTCCGCAGTTCTGCACGACTCATCGGGGCCAAGTTGTTCCAGTCCCATATTTGCCTTCCTCGATCTGGACTCTACCTATCTCGCCCCAAATTTTCCGGATGTTCTCTAGAGACTTGATTTGTGATAGCTTGGCCCTCAAAACCTATTAATTGTGAGCACACGGCATGACACGTCCACCAATGTGAAACCCCGCGGAGGTAATAAACATATAGCTGTGTATATTTGAGACTAAACGCATATGCTTTGCTTAGTCATATCAAATGCGTAAAGGATGTGGCAAAGTGTGGTTAATCAGTTACGTTCTTCTCACAAGCGCCCTGTTCGTCTGGATTGTTTCCAGCGAGCCAACAGTGTTTTTCTCTCAGCGAAAACCAGCGCCAGCCACCAGCCACCAACCAGCCAGCAGTGTTTTTCTCTCAGCAAAAACCAGCGCCAGCCATCAGCCAAACGAACAGGGCGAAGGTGCATCGCAACTCTTTATTCGTACATAGTACATATGGGCTTCCACATATTCATTTACACACACATATACTATACTCGCTCTCGCAGACGTACACAGGTTTCAGTACATACTTATTAACAGCACTTTTATTTCGTCGGAGATATAGTGCTGCATGCAGACAAACGCCCATGGTGTATTTCTTTCACATATGGAGGTCGACGGGCTGAGTAGCCAGCTAGTAGCATGGGCCACTCTGGCAGCCATTGCCACAGTAGTCACCACCAAGGCCGCAGTATCCGTACTGGCTGCAGCAGAGGTTGTCGTTGCACGTCGCGCCACCAGCCTGACTGCCGCACTGCTGGGCGTGAGTGATCATCCCAGCATTAGCAAGCAGCACTAAGCCAAGCACCAGGACCTTAAGGGCCTGGATGGCAGCCTTCATAGTCGCCATAGTTTGCACGTAGTATATATATAACTGTAGAAGCTGGATGTCTTGAATGAATTAGCTACTGAGCAAACGATGATGGAAGCATTAACCTATTGTGCCCCTTTATATAGAGCAGCTGGCACGCATGAATCAGTTGCTGCTCGCTATTTCGTTCCACTCAAGGTCGCAAGGTAATTTACTTCTAGCATGGTACGCCAGTACGAGGACTGTTACAGACGTCCTGAGAAATGGCTTCCAAGTTCATAGCACGGCAGTAGTACGAAGCCAAGAGTATACGTAAGAATTCAGATGTATTAGAACCTTAGCAGACACGTTGTCAGACTACGCCAGTAGTACAAAGTAGTACAAATCAAAGAATTTCAAGGCACTCCAACAGAGATCGTCATGTCTCGATGTCGGACTTCAGGTCCTCGGCTAGCATCCAGACAACGTCTAGTCAAGGGAAATCGCTGGTCATGCGTTGCCTATCTAGTACTGAGCGTTTGAGAATTGAGATAACACGGAATACTACCCAATAATTGGTACTGGTCATGTGGACATCTTATTAGGCCATCACCAATGGCGGCGCCACGTGTGCTAGATCATAGATAGGATCAACATCAGTCTTGTTTCCTATGTGAGGGGTATAGAAGAGCTAACTCCTAATGTTGATATTGTCTCAAGTGACACATCGATGCATAGTGAGCCAATAATTACACATCTCCAGCCCCCATTCATCTTTCTTTGCTTTATGTGATCCAATTAAGCTTTGGAGAGTAATGTGAACCCGTGTGGGAGAAGTCCAGATCTTTCGATGAAAAAAGTGGATAACTCGATTTGGGATGGATTCGACGTTCACGGCTCGACTACAAGTATCCAAGGATGTTGCGTCTTAGCAACCGACACACCACCTCCAATGCTCGCCGTGATCTTGAAATGTGCGGCACCCGGGCCCTTAGCGCACTGGCCCGTAAGTAGTTGAAGAACTAGCAAGATAACAAGTACAACATGTGCTGAACTATGACATGTAAACGAATGTCTCAAACAGAAAATCAATTATGGTGGGTTTCTGAAGGCAAGTAGATGGGTGGCTGATCCAGTATGAACGCTTACAAGGATGTAGCAAAAGATAAACTCACATCTAAACAAAACCTGAGTGTTTTGGTGGCGTCTAAGGGTATATGAATGTGGGAGGATGACGACCAGGGTGTTGGCTTCATGCTCCAACCAATGCGTCCCTAATGGACCTAACTTGATACATGGTCTATGGGCCGAAAGGTAGCGCAATACCATAGTCAAAAAAGCCACTGTATTAATAAAACATTGATTGTAGCCGCGTCCTAATTGATATGAACATGAGGCTGGATCCATTTCAAAGATGACTTGATAAGCTTTCTATGAAGTACATGAGTGACCAAAACGGGTCCATATGAGGTCACTGCGCTGCTGGCATAAGTTGCTATTGTCCTGTAGTCTGAATCCAACATCAAATCATGTCGGATTATTCGATCTCTTTCTTTCTATGGGACCAATATGACCTGGTGGCCTCTGGCGGGGGCGTTGGGAATACTTGGAGTTAGTCCGCAACCAACTCTTTGGCCCTCCATTCTCTCCAAGTGTGTGTAACTCTTATGTATTTTTGAAAATGATATACTTCATGGTGCAGCATCAATTAATCGAATATAGCAAAGGTAATCACAATATATAATTGATTCACCTTTTATTTACTGCTATTAATATGGTGATATTGCCGATGTTGTGACATCTTCATCATTCTCCTCGGTTACTAGTAAAGTTTTTAGACTGTTTCAAATATAATGCTCGAGTTCCAAGTTTTTAGACTGTTTCAAATATAATGCTCGAGTTCCGATGAAGCACATGGCAGCAAGAATTGGCCCCCTTCTTTAAAATTGACCTGCAACTTGCAGTCCATAGCAGAGAAAATAGATATTGTATAATTAGCTTGAATACGTACAAGTCATTGTTTGATCACTTAGGTCTACCATTAAAGGAGTTTTCATATCTGAATAAATATCACTACCAGAATCGTTCACATCCGCCCGCCCACTCCGCCTCGGCCCTTTTTGGACCCGGTGCTGAAGGTGCTTCAGCACCGGGTCAACGGCTAGGAGCGGGGGCGGCGCTGCGGGGTGTCAGGGCGAAGGCTTTAGCACCGGGTCGTAGCAAGACCCGATGCTAATGCGCCCCCTTTAGCACCGGGTGCAGCCATTAAAGATAAAAAAATTTAATATATAAATAAATACAAATTATAATATATATTCCATTATATAAATAAATTTCTAAAACTACATTACTATATTCATTAAATATAACATTACTATAAGCCTTATAAGATTTATAAGATTTATAAGATTTTCTATTAATTTATAAGATTTAGATCTTATAAATCTTATAAATCTTATAAGGCTTATAGTAATGTTATATTTAATGAATATAGTAATGTAGTTTTAGAAATTTGTTTATATAATGGAATATATATTATAATGTGTATTTATTTCTATATTTAATTTTTTATCTTTAAATTGCATTGTATATTTGGTATTGGTTAATAATGCAGATGAATAGACAATGGATGTACGGGGACCCCCACGCTCAGGCGTTCCGTGCTGGCCTCAGGACGTTTCTCGATGCCGCCGAGGCTAACAGGACGTCGTCCGGTTTCATGTTCTGACCATGCACCCATTGTAAAAATATACAATCGTACAAACAAAGAGGTTGTCTTCAGGTGCATTTGATGAAGCACGGTTTCATGAGGAATTATTCTGTGTGGACGAAGCACGGTGAAAGAGGAATTCTAATGTATGAAGATGAAGAAGACGAGGCCGATGACGACATTCCGGTATTGGCTCAATCCTACGGTTCCTTTGCAGATGCTGATATGGGTGATGCCGATGAGGAAGATGTTGCTCAGAAAGATGTTGCACCTTTGCATATGCTGCAATGGGTGATGCCGATGAGGAAGATGTTGCTCGGGAAGGCGATGCTCAGGAAGATGTTGCTCAGGAAAATGAACCTACTGATGGGCTCGGGCAAATGTTGCGTGATGCCGAGAAAGACTGCGGCAATGATAAGGAACTAAAAAAGATACAGCGCATGTTGCAGGACCACAAGACTGACCTGTACCCAGATTGCAAAGAGGGGCTAAAGAAGTTGGGTAGCACACTTGAACTTCTGCAGTGGAAGGCAGCAAATGGTGTTACTGATAAGGGTTTCGAGGAGCTACTGAAACTCGTAAAGAAGATTCTTCCAGAGGGTAACACATTGCCATCGACAACGTATCAAGCAAAACGTGTTGTTTGCCCTCTCGGTTTGGAGGTGCAGAAGATACATGCGTGTCCTAATGACTGTATCCTCTATCGCGGACAGTACGAACACTTGGATCGTTGTCCGGTTTGCACCTGCGCGCGATACAAGATCAGGCGGGACGACCCTGGTGATGTTGGGGGAGAGCGTTCTAAGAAAAAAATCCCTGCGAAGGTGATGTGGTATTTCCCTCTGATACCCCGTCTGAAGCGTTTGTTCAGGAACAAAGACCATGCCAAACTGATGCGCTGGCACAAAGAAGAACGTAAGCAGGATGGCATGTTGAGACACCCCGCCGATGGATCCCAGTGGAGGAACATCGACAGAGCATTCCCAGAGTTTGATGCTGATGCGAGGAATGTTAGGCTTGGTTTAAGTACCGATGGCATGAACCCTTTTGGTGAAATGAGCAGTAGTCATAGCACTTGGCCCGTGACTGTTTGTATCTACAACCTACCCCCCTGGCTCTGCATGAAGCGGAAGTTCATTATGATGCCAGTGCTCATCGAAGGCCCAAAGCAACCTGGCAACGACATTGATGTGTACCTAAGACCATTGGTTGACGAACTTTTGCAGCTGTGGAAGAATGAAGGTGTTAGCGTGTGGGATGAGGACAAGCAGGAGCAGTTTGACCTTCGAGCACTGCTTTTCATAAGCATCAACGACTGGCCTGCACTAAGTAACCTATCAGGACAATCAAACAAAGGATATAAAGCATGCACTCACTGTTTAGAGGAAACCGAAAGCATGTATTTGAAACATTGTCGTAAAGTTGTGTACATGGGTCACCGTCGATTCCTTCCGGCGAAGCATGAGCTACGAAAGAAATGTGCGCATTTTGGCGGGAATGCTGACCGCCGTACAAAGCCGAGACACCGGAGTGGAGAAGAGCTATTTGATATGGTGAAGGACCTACACGTGGTGTTTGGCAAGGGAGACGGAAGCCAGGCTGCTCCGACGGGCGAGGATGGTCGTGCTGCGATGTGGAAGAAGAAGTCTATCTTTTGGGAGCTACCTTATTGACAACTTTTAGAGGTCCGTAACACGATTGATGTGATGCATGTGACGAAGAATCTTTGCGTGAACTTGATAAGCTTCCTAGGTACTTATGGGAAGCCAAAAGATACACTGGAAGCACGTCAGGAGCTGAAATGATTGAAGCAACGGACTGACCTACATCCAGAAAAGAGAGACAAAGGACGCCTGTCCATCGAGCACGATCTTGACATTCCAAGGATACGACATCAATGGGTATACATTTTACACAAGAGCCCAGGACAAGAAAAGCACCAACCAAAACAGTGGTGTCCGGATCGACGCGACAGACACCAATGGCAATACAAACTCATACTATGGAATCATAGAGGAGATATGGGAACTAGAGTACGGACCTTTGAAGATCCCACTGTTCAAGTGCCAATGGGTGAAGCTGACTGGAGGAGGTGTTAAAGTTGAAGCGGACTATGGAATGACGTTAGTGGACCTAAACAAGATTGGCTTTCTAGACGAACCGTTCGTCCTGGCCAAAGCTGTCACACAAGTTTTTTATGTGAAGGACATGGCTAGCAGACCGAAGAAAGGGGCCGATAAGAAAGGTGGGGGTAAGCAATTGGACCCATCACAAGACGAGCCAAAGCGTCATATAGTTCTTCCTGGAAAGAGAAAAATCGTAGGAGTTGAGGACAAGACGGATGAAGATTATGATATGCTCGATGGCCGGCCTCCATTCTCAGTGGCTGATGACCCAAGCATCCTGTTAGCGGCGGAGGAGACACCGTATCTATGGCGTGATCACAATCAAGGAACATTTGTAAAGAGGAAGTTTATTAGTGTACGAGTACGCGATGATGCCATGTAATTTAATTGCACTATGTTCCATCCAATTTGTAATGACTATATTTTGTATTAATTTTCTAGCATTTTATATTAATTTTCTAGCATTATATAAGATTTTCTATTAATTTATACGATTTTCTATTAATTTATACGATTTTCTATTAATTTATACGATTTTCTATTAATTTATACGATTTTCTATTAATTTATACGATTTTCTATTAATTTATACGATTTTCTATTAATTTATACGATTTTCTATTAATTTATACGATTTTCTATTAATTTATACGATTTTCTATTAATTTATACGATTTTCTATTAATTTATACGATTTTCTATTAATTTATACGATTTTCTATTAATTTATACGATTTTCTATTAATTTATACGATTTTCTATTAATTTATACGATTTTCTATTAATTTATACGATTTTCTATTAATTTATA
>OAMR01000649.1:182435-201232 GCA_900205405.1 Echinochloa crus-galli | reverse complement strand
TCGTCCCTGCGCCGCCTCCCCTCCATCCCCGCCGTCGACGTCCCCGGCCGCGCCGCCCTCCGCGCCGCCGCCCGCACCCCGTCGCCGCTGTCGGTGAGCCCCCTGTGGAGCCGGCCTTCGTGCCGTGCGTGGTTGTATGTGACGCCGGCCTTCGTGCCGTGCATGCTTGTGTTTGCAGGTTCCCGCTGCATGGCCGAACATGCACATTTGCTTAACGAACGCGTTCGCTAACCAAATCCGTCTGCCAAACGCGTTCGCTAATAGAAATATATATGCTTCATATGTATTAAAAATATTAGGAAATATCAGAAATTAATTTATTGGAAATGCATTGTATTGAAAATATTAGAAAAATGATATATTGGAAATGTTCCATATTGCAATTCTATTCGAAATATACATGCTTCATATGTATTGAAAAATGTTGCAATTGTATATTGCAAATATTTATTTGTTGAAAATGTAAATGTATATGCATGTTTATTTATTTGATATATTAGAAATTTATTTTATTGGAAATGTATTGTATTGGAAATATAAAAAAAATGATATATTGGAAATGTTCTATATTGCAACTCTATTAGAAATATACAATCTTCATATTTATTGGAGATGCATTGTATTCAAATATTTACATTGAAATGTATATTGGAAATGTTATATATCCTTCGCGAACCCGAACCCCAAACGATCGAACCCGTTCGCGTCGCATATCGTAACATTAACGAACCCGTTCGCGTCACGTATCGTAACCTTAACGAACCCGTTTGCGTCGTGCATTTACCCTTAGCAAATTTGTTCGAGCGCACTTAACCCCTTAGAGAATATTGCTTACCAATCATTTATTAATTCTATAGATGGCGGACAACAACAACACTGACGCACCCATTCACGAGGACGATGATACGTTCTTATCGAATCAACTTTTTGATGCCATCACCCAACCCCTAAGCATGGATGAAGTGATGGGGGCCATTGAAAGGGCCGGCAATCCACCTCAACGTGACCAGGCCGACAATGTTGAAGGGGCCGACAATGTCCAGGGCGAACGTGTCCAGGCCGAGTGTGTATATAGATAACATAAATTTGTACTGTACATGTCAATTATGTATACCATCTCTATATCATCTCGTATATATGTAATTTGTGTAGGCCGCCTCTGCTAAGAAATCAAAACGATCGACCACGAAGAAGCTGAAGGATGTCAAGTTACACATCACCCGAGTGGAGGATGACGGGGAGCCAGTTGAGCCCCCAAAAGTGGCCAAGAAATTTGTATCTCAGTGCGGGGTAATTGTACGGGACAATGTGCCCATTAGTATCAGAAAATGGAAGTCCACGGACCCCACTGAGGAGTACGTGCTCCCCGATACAGAGAAGGAGATGCTATGGAGGGAATTAAAGGCAATATTCGACTGGCCTAGCACTCATGAAGCAGAACTGAGGGATTGGACAATGAAGAAGATGGCAGTTCTGTTTCAGGATTTCAAGAAGAAGTTGTACTCGCAATTTCTCAAAACCGGAGAGGCCCCGGATCCTGAGAAGTATAAGAAGATCACTGATGACGAGTGGGAAGCATTCCTTGAGTACAAAACCTCCGAAGAGGGTGCAACGGCTAGCGCTAGAAACGCTGGAAACGCCGCAAATAAGAAGTACTCTCATAAGATGGGTTCGGGAGGTTACAAGGCAAGCATCGCTAAATGGGAGAAGATGGAAGAAGATCTATATGCTAGAGGCGTCACTCCAACGACACATGACTGGCCCACAAGGACCAAGCATTGGTACTATGGTCATGGAGGCATCCTAAGCCCAATCGACGGCTCCTTAGTTTTTCTCGAGGACTTGCGAGAACTAGCTCAGCGTCTCCTTGATATTTTCAGGGCATCTGAGAGGGGAGAATTTATTGCTGATAGAGACAGAGATGAGCTAACCTATGCCTTAGGGAACAAGGAGCATCCTGGACGGACGCGCGGCGTAGGCACAAGCATCTCATGGAAGAAAGGTTTACAAGAGCACACCGCCACCTATAGGAGCCGTTCGAGTAAGAAGGCCGAATATGAGCAGAGGTTGAGGGACCTAGAGCAAACGGTTGCCGCCCAGGGCTCAAAGCTCCAAGAAATGGAGTCAGAGATGGATCTATGTGGAATTGGGCGCATAAAAAGATTACACGGCATGATATTATGGTACATGGCTGCAGATACAACAAGCCACAGGCGGGACCGGTTCCACAGAGCATGCACCTCTCCAACAAGCTGTAGGCGCGACCGGTTCCACAGAGCCTGCACCTCTCCAAGATGCGGCACTTATTAGCCCTCCACAACAATATCAAAGCAGTCACGCTTCCACACAGGCCGCCGAACCGGTCCGTTACCCCGTGGATGAAATAACTCAATGGACCGCGTGTGAGCTTGTCGTCAGGCAGAAGAACCTTATTGTGGTGGTATGTATGCGACCTTATTTCGTACTACATACATTTCACCGTAAATACAATTCATTTACTAACTTTCTTTGTGGCTACTAAATTATCAGGTCGCATACGGTATGACCAAACGTGTGGAAGAAGGGCAAAAATGGCACTGCAATGACATTCCTCATGGTTACGTACCTGTTGGGGTGGAGCAAGTCATTGCCAACTGGGAAGACTTGGAACTTGACATCCTAAAACCTATCCGGATAGCCGTGTCCACGGCATTGGGCGAGTTATGGCTTGGTCACTTCACTAGTCCCCTGTTTTGGTGGAAATGTTGGATTTTGGTTTTAGGCTACGACAGACGGGGAGTCTGGTAGCAGCAGTTGGGGTTGAGAAAGGACAATCAGTTATTCAATGTTACTACTAAAACCGTTGAGAAAACCCTTTATAAAACAAACCCTTGCATGTGTAAAACTAGCTTTGCTGCAAAATAAACCATAAACCTACCCTTGATTAATATCCTTGCATACTCTGTTATATACTTTCCGTGGATGTGTTTGTGCTTGCTGAGTACGTTAGTACTCACCCTTGCTTAATTTGTTACAGAAGTGGATCCAGACTTTGTCCCTGAGGACGTCGAGTAGGAGGGTTCGTTCTGCACCCAACCTTTGCCTGTGTGTTAGGGTCACCCGCTTGAAGCCGCATGGATATCCACTCTGATGAAGACCTCTTTGTTGTCAACCTAGTTATCTGGAGTCTAGCTTTAGTCCTGTTTGTAGTGGCCTTGCAGTGCCATCGTCATCCGTAATGTTGTTTATGTACTGAACCATCTGTTGTAATAATGTGAACCAGCATCCTGGGGCTGGTATTTGTATCACATTAAGTCTTCTCTTTCGAGGTATATATGAGCTGTACCACCACGACGCCATGGACGTGGATTTGGTCACCTGTTGGACACTGTAAGTACTTTGTTGTCCTTAGCTTCTTAATTGCTTGACTTGGCGGTTCTTCATCTACAAGGTCATTTACAACTTGCTCTACTTGAGAGCCGTTTGATTCATCAAATTTCACGTCTACCGTGATCTCAACACAACCGGAGGCTTTGTTGAAAACCCGATAGGCATGTTCGTTAGTACCATAACCAAGTAGAAAACCTCCATCAACCTACATATGGAAACCTATACAAGTATATTGACAAACAACATTATTGCGAGTCTATACTAATACCGTACAACATCGAGTGAGTACATACACACGCTTCTTCTTATACTGTCTGTGTACTATTTCATTTCTGATTATAATGTATACATGTACACAGATTCCACTGGCTCCTACTCATATTGTGCCCTTACCGGGGTGTCGTCAACGTCTTTGATTTGTTGCACACTCTTCGTATCGGATACTTAATGACAAGGTGATGTATGTTTTTCCCTAATTAATTCACCCCTTACACTCGCAATGACTTAACTCATTTTTTTTTTGTTCGCGGGGTGTGGGTTCAATTTCGTAAAGATCACCCTGGTATTGACCATGAAACACTGAAATGGAACATTGGCTTTCCGGTAAGCAAGTAATTTGTACATGTAAACCTCGGCTAATATATAATATGAATTTTACTTAATTTCTTTTTGTCGACAGTGTGCCAAACAGGGGCCGGGAAACAATTTATGTGCATACTATGTTTGCGATTACATGTGGAATTGGGGGCATAAAAAGATTACACAGCATGATATCATGGTATGTACACATTTCCATTATTATTAAGTGCACAATTATTGTCTCCAATTTGGCGGTGCCAATATCTTTCACTCATTTGTAAATTATAGATGGTGAAGCTGAAGGAAGAGTGTCTAGAGAAAGAAAGAATCGACGCAATTTCAGAACAGCTCGTCGGATGGCTCTGGGACGAGGTCGTCAATCCCCGAGGAGAATACCACGTCGCAAGATTGGAGGACGTGCCGGACAGCTCAAAAAGTCATGCAACAAAACCTGCCTGCATGGCTACTGAAAAAAGGAAAAAAAACAAAACCCGGGGCCTTTAGCACCGGGTGCAGCCACGACCCGGTGCTAAAGGCCCTGCCAGCAACGCTGCGGTGGCACCCGGTGCTAAAGGTCTTACCCTTTAGCCTCGGATTAGTTGCACCGGGTGGGAAACCCGGTGCTAAAGGGCTTTCCCACCCGGTGCAGATATCTTGTATTCTGGTAGTGTATATAAATATATGTTTTATTATCGACATATTTGCCAATTGCATTAAAGCATATCAAACCAAATTTCTATAATTCCTTCACTAAACTAAACAGGTCACAAAGACAATCAAATTCACTATAACCAAAACAATATATAAAAGATATGATATTCAACTCCAATATATAAAAGATATGATATTCAACTCCTCTTTCTCACTAGTAATGCAATGAACACGCCTTATTATGTACAACATGTGTATCATTAAGTATAGAATTAGCATGTCCATGCACTAGTTGTGTTTTGGATATAGGTGAAGCATGAGCATACTCACATGGACTGATTGCAGCACCACTAGTCTTGTTTTTTTCACACTCCTCTGCTCTTGTTGGTATTGCATGCTTCTCAATTTTTTTAGCGGTCCAAGTCTCTCAAATTCCTCATCGATCTTCTTGGACGTGTTCCCATTTTCCTGCAAGATGCTAGGCGCAGAAAGGAAAACAAAAGAATGTGGTCTCTTGGATTTTGATGATGTAAATAAAATATCACACAACTCTTCTCTATCACGAAGGTTAACAGGCAATTACCCTTGTGATAAAGGAAAATTAGCAGCAAATTCTACTATTTTGTGCTCTTGATTAGGAGGTGTAGTGTATAACAAAGGAGTACCACGGGTCACATTGTTCTTGCAAGTGCTCCCAGATTATAAAATCTTATTTTTTGCTTTCCAAGCAGGCAAAAATAAGAGAGAGAAGCCTATAAGTTTTAGGAAGAAAGAAGGTTAAATTGAATTTCAGAATTGAGCTCTCTCATTCACCTGCTCATTATATCTTTCTTGCACATCTCTTAACCACCAAGCAGGACACAAATCTTAAAGGCGACATGATAGTATTCTTTCATAGTCTTACTAACTTGCTTCAAGTTTTCTAATTTCGCTCGCAAATAATCAACAGAATAGGCAGGAATGAAAGCATCTCTAAAAGGAAATTTGAAGTCTTCCCAAGATTCCAGAATTTTGTTGTGCCTACAAACGTGTTTCCATACTAGCAAAGCATGTGCATTCAAAACATTAGAGGCAATATAAATCTTTTGTTTCTCGGACAGGTCATGCTCATCAAATTCATTATATACTTTTAGCTCTCAATCAATGTAAGCTTTGGGAATGCAAAATATATAATGAGAAGTCTAGAATTAGCAGACATATTTTTGGAGTATATGTGTACACGACAATTGTTGAATGACATCCTGAATCTGAGGGTGTAGTTTCATCATATCAAATACCTCTGTGTCCCCTTACATGATTATTAGAAAACAAGAAATAAAAAACAATACGTATCCTCCTGTGAACTATTAGGATGTCTAGGATGCAATTCTCCCTAACAAAACACGAGAGGATGGTAACCAACAAGTCCAACTATGGAAACGAAGTGTATTGATACTGTAGCAACAACACCTTTCAAGTTATAGTCAATTTTGTGGAGTTGTAGGTGGGCTGAAGCAAGAAAGTCTAGCACCATGTTAGTGAAAAAAGCAAGCTGAGTAAATGTTCAACAGTGATACGGTGTTGATCCTAGGCTAAACCAAGCTAGAGATGGTAGCCTAGGCACAAAGGTAGTTACAAAAGAAGACCAACTAGTACAAAAAAATAACAGATTCAATCCCTTCTTTCTTCCTCTTCTCTTTTATTTTCTTTCTTTCTTTCGTTTCCTTCTTCCTTTTTCTTTATTTTCTTCTCAAGGGCCTAAAACAATTCTGTTTGGTACTGTTATAATCAAAACAGAAAGATTGCTCAAATCCCCTTCAATCCAGATTAACAACTCTAATTTCACATAGCAATTTGCACATCTCAGAGGCTATAGTGGAGGGCTCAGACCAAATTTTTCAACAAGGCTGGATCCACTGGAAAGAGCACGACTTAATATCTAGTTGCTCAGGCAAGTAGTTTGCGAACAAATCTTGCATTGGGAATGGAAAAGTGAGCAGATCTTACTAGGGAGGAGTAGCAATGCCCATGAATTGTCCTCCTGAGTAATGGCGCCAGTGACCATGATTCAGAATAATTGACATTTCTGGCACAATGTTACGGCAAGGCGAGCAAGTGCGCGTGTGGCATGTCCTTCTCTTCTAGCCAACTTCACAAGCGGTCCACAACTTCCACCACTTAAGTTGGTTAGGATTCTATTTACTCTCAATCTGGGATTTAATACCAACAACTCCCTAGCATTAACTAGTTGGTCTTTTAGTTCTTATTGATTAACTGAGACTAATATGGGCCAAGGCCCAATTAATTCAATATATAGGACGTTGGATTTAGTTCAATTTCAGTATATCCGATAGCCACAGCATTTTGCATATATTAGCTTCCATTGTTTTAATTAGTTTGTAGAGACAGTGCGGGTAAGCAGTAGTAGTCGTGGGAGGCAGACAAAAATCTTGAGCCTGTATGAATGGTGGGCATAAGGAGATACTGTACTGCTTGGAGGCTTACTGTGACTCCTTTGACAAAGTGGTGATCGGGCACCAGCTGCCTGTGACGAGCATGGGTAACAAGCTTGTCCTCAACAACATGGGTGCGTACAGCGTTACACCGGTGGGGCCGGTTTCAATTTCAACACCCTCTCCACGTCAGACTCAAAGATCTATATGTGCCATACTCCATCTGAGTGTGAAGGACGGTCAAAGTCGAGACCTGCCCAAACTGGGTAGCAGCTAGTAGTGGTGAAACCAACACTACGGGAAACAGGGTGTTTGCCGAGTGCCAGGGGCACTCGGCAAACCCCGATAAACACTCGGCAAAGCCTTTGCCGAGAGGACTCGGCATAGCTCGTGTCGGCAAACAGCCCCTTTGCCGAGTGTCTTGTCTTTTGTCGGGCACTCGGCAAAGGCTTAGCCGAGGGCAGAAGCCGATACTTGGCAAAATAAAGCACTAACGGACGGCCGCGGATGGCACGGCGGCGTTCGCGGCCGTCTGTCAGTGTTTGCCGAGTGCCACACTCGGCAAATACTGGGGTCTTTGCCGAGTGTTAGGTCCTGATACTCAGCAAAGAGGCTGTGGCCTGTCCCTCACTCGGCAAGACCCCAGCCTTTGCCGAAATTGACACTCGGCAAAGGCTGGTTAGGGGCAGGCCCTTGGCAGCCTTTTTACCGAGTGTCAGGGCTTTAACACTCGGCAAAAGTGCCTGTTCCTTTTGCCGAGTGTTAAGGCAGAAACACTCGGCAAAGGTTGTTCCAGAAATGACAGAAACAGCCTGTTTGCCGAGTGTTAAGGCCAATACACTCGGCAACCCCTGTTTTTATTTATTTATAGCGTTAAAAGGACCCCTCAACAAAAACATCACAGACAGTTTATAAGCATCACAGGCAATTCATATATATATAAGTCACAGGCAAACATATATAAGTCACTAAACCATCCAACATCACAGGTAATCCAACATCCAAACCATACAAAGCATCCAACATTCACAAATTCACCATCCAAAGGTTTACAAAGGCGCCAACTCATGGGAGAGGGGGTCTGAACAACACTCTAGCCGCCCGCGGCGCAAGGTCTTCGTCAGGAGCGTCATATGACACCGCTGAGCCAGGAGTCTGCCCAAAATAGATTTTGCATGTGTGTTACAAGATTTATGACAGAAATGAGTTGTGAAATAAAATGTTAAGGTTCTCAAGTGACTCACGGGAGAAACAGGCACACGTGGTGGAGGCGGTGGTGGCATCGGCGGCGGCGGACCTTCACCCACCCGCTGGCCAATGGTCTGCAGGTAGGCAAATACCTGCTCCTGCCACGCTCGGTTCGTCCGCTCGCCCTCATCCTTCTGCCTCTATTTGTCGGCCTCCGCGTCCTTCATCCGCTGCACCTCCACCTCCAGGTTCTCCCGCCTCTGCGTCTCTTCCTCCAACCGGGTCTCGAATATTCAATAACAAAGTTACAATGCATTGCAAACTTAAGTAAACTTCACGTACGAAGAACAAATCAGAAATAAACCTTAAGTGCCTGCATCCCGAAGTGTGAACCAGGAAGAGGCTGGCGGATAGCCGCGGAAGAGCTCGTGCTCCTGACTCGAATCTAGGAGAGTGTGGGGTTAGCGGCCGTGTCGATGGTGCTGTTGCCGATCAAGTACCGCCCGTGCTTCTTGCCTCCTCCCGCCTTCATGACCACTTCACCATTAATGTCGTGGGCGGTCGGATCCCCGTCTGGCCCGTGGACCTCCCTCGCCACCTCTGTATATGCCGAGAGGCGACTATGGACGCTGGCATTGCTGTATGCCGCGGGCCCATCCTTTGGGTTGTACTGGACGTCGGAGGTCGCCTTGCCATTGTGGGCCATAGCAAATGCCTCGACCTGTGAGCAAGACGCACCACCATGTGACGCAGACTGGAAAAAATAAACAATAAGAATTAGTAATTATACAGAATTGAGTGAGCGAATATAGAAATGACTCGGCGTACCCAATTGGCCCTGTACTCCTCGAGGCTAAGGCTGCCCTGATGGTGTGCTACACCAGGCAGAAGCAAACGCCGCTCCCGGCAAAGGTCGTGCTGAAGGGCCCACTCGTCGCTGCACCACTTGTCGACTATCACCTCCCAGCATTGGGGATGCGCGGCGCACCACCACGGAATCGCCTACAAGACATCAAGTGTACGACATATAACAAGGTCGAATTTAAAGTACTTAATCTTAGAATAAAACATTATTGATTTTCATACCGCCATGTATTTCTCCTTGGTCAACTTCATGTTTCTTGCCTCTGCTTTCTTCACGGAGATCTTGAGTGCAGCGTCATAATCAATTACGGCCTGCACACACGCCTCGTAGTGCAGGTCCTTGACAAGCTTCCAGCCGGCTGCATGTGCCACAGCATCCGCCAAAGCCTCCTGTCCCGAGGCGCATCTGTAAAAGTCCTGCGCATATATACACGATGGATGTTGCATTATTTGTAGATTGTTAATGAATGTGCTGTGTTGAGCAATGTAGTGCAATAAATACTTACCCACAACTCGCCCTTTGCCCGCTCGGCCTTGTTGTTGAAGATCCTGCGGTCCCGGTCCTCCTAATACGGATACGCTGATACGATACGTTATTTTTAAATTAATCTGAGACATCGATACGTTTAGAATTTAAATTTAATACATAATATAAGTCTAAAATAGAATAATTTAATTTATAAAATAAGTCTTAAATAGTTGGATTGGTGTTGGAAGCATTTAGCACTTACACATACACTACCGGTACCTGTTGCTGCCATCTAAATTAAGGAAAAAAATCGATCTAAGAGAGTAGGGAGGAATAGGAAGGCGTAGTAGTACTGAATAAGTATCGATGATGTATCGCCGACGTATCGCGTATCGGAAACGTCCGCGATACGTGATACGGCAGCTGATCGACGTATCGGAGTGGCGTAGGCGGCGACGTAGTGGTCGAAGGTGTAGGCTGGCTCCTCCCTGCCGCCAATGGTTACCAGACCCGAAAACAGCTCCTTACAAAGAAGACCCAGGATGCCGTTGACTTTGCAGGCGTAAGCAGCGCCCGAGGTGACACTCACCCAATTCTTGCACAAGTGATTAAGATAAATTGTTAGTCCATATTTTGATTTCCAACATATGAATATGAAACGAAAAGGTACTTGTAACATCTAAAATTACTTACCTTGGAGGCGTGGGTGCGATCACGGGGCGACGATCCATGGGTATCGTTCGCTTCGGGAGTTGCGAGGGGCCTCGCTGCAAAAGGGCCGAGTTCTCAGAGGAGGTGGACCCCTCTACGCCCTCGTCATCGTCCTCGTGCTCCTCGGCCACGTGCTCTGCTGCCTCGTGCTCCTCGTCCTCGCGGTCCTCGTGCTCCGCAGCCCGAGTGTCCGCCGCCGAAGGAACAAAGTCCTCGTCGGACGAAGACGAAGAAGGTACGGGGGTCCGCTCTCACCTCTTGCCCTTGCCTCGCCCCCCGCGCGCGGCCTTCTTCTTTCGCCCCTTGCCCTTGCCACCAGACGACCCAGCTGCATCGCCGAACCCTCCATCTTTGAACTTCCGATAGAGCGACATGACATTCCTCATTGCACCGCCCCGACCCACCACCTTGGTTCAATCACAAGCAATCAATAAAAACATACATTTATTAGATAACCAATATGAACATAAATTATTAGAAAGACATGTAATATATAAGAAATATGAACCGACATAAGCTATTAGAAAGAGATGATGCAATATATAAACATACATTTATTAGAAATAATCATCAGGATCGGGAGTATCTGGATCAACGGGCGCATCATCACTATCATACATTTCGAGATATTCATGGCTGTCCTCCAAAAGAGGAGGAATGTCGTCAGTGTCATCGTCTAATTGTAATCGTTGTAGTAACTCCAAGTCCTTAGCATTCTGAACCACATCTCCAGTGTCCTCGTCAACAAACATTTCTGAGTCTAAATCCATTCCGACCGCTTGGGTTAAGTCTATCTCAAAAGACCCTTCTAGCCCATTTTCTTGGAAGAACTCTCCATCATAGGTGTTTGGATCTATGTTATAATCGTCATTATTTGGGACTGGTAGTTTACCACGTGGCGACACTTTGTATACAATGTCCCAACCCTCAAGCGTTTTGTCCGTTTTGCACGGGTATGACAAATAATACACCTGGAAGGCTTGTTGAGACACTTGAGCCACTATATAGACATCGTCTCCAGGTAAGACAGATGACTGTCGAATTTCGACTAGCCCAAGACTAGGGGTGCGTGCGTTGTGTAGGGTTGGGGGCCGCGCGTGGGTGGTTAAGTCCCCCCGGGCACCCCCTTTTTGCCGAGTGTCCCAGATCGGGCACTCGGCAAACAGATCTACCACGTGGCCGCGCTTGGCCACTGACGTGGCCGCGCGCGGCCGAAGAGGACAGCCGCGTGACCTGTTTGCCGAGTGTCTGGACCAGGGCACTCAGCAAACCTTCCTTTTACCGAGTGTAGGCACTCGGCAAAGGTGCCACATGGGCCAATGACGTGGCCCGCGCGGCCGCGGGCCGGCCAGCCCACGTGGCATCTTTGCCGAGTGTCTCTGACCTGACACTCGGCAAAGGTCCTCTTTGCCGAGTGTCTCTAACAGGACACTCGGCAAAAGCGCTGTTTGCCGAGTATAGCACTCGGCAAACATTTCCCAAAATATTTGCACCATGCAAATTTTTTAAATTTGATCAAATACACATCAAAATATCTTGTCAAATACATTCAACACTGTATAATTTATGCTTCAATGAAATGTTTTCATTATTTCATGCCTATATAGGTCATAATCCTTTCATATATTTCATTATTTCATGCGGAGAAGGGCGTAAAAATAATTTAAAAAATATCAAATGGGTCCGGAAAACTATGATAACTTCAAATGAAGAAATCTATGTCGTCTATTGCCTATAGAAAAAGTTATGAACTCAAACTCGATTTCAACTTCACTTCGTTTAGAAATCCAGCTATCTCTTTCTCAACGCTCCGAAACTTCTATGGGGATATGCTCCGATTGGAAAGGGCCGTATGTATAAACTTTTCAAAATCGTCTCAACTTTTTCCCACTGTCTCCACATAAGATATAAAGACCCTTTGACAAGTATCACTAAAAAAATAAAGTTTGGAGCCCAAAAACATAAGTTCAAAAAAAAGGGCCCAATTTTGCCGAGTGTTTCCCCTGAAACACTCGGCAAAGGCACGCTTCGCCGAGTGTTGCCTGGTGAACACTCGGCAAACAGGAGGTTTGTCGAGTGTCAGCTAGCAACACTCGGCAAACCCACCAAGTTTTTCAAAAATATTTTCAAATTTTCAAACTTTTATGTTTGAATTCCAAGTTTTTAAGAATATTTTCAAATTTTCAAACTTTTTGCCGAGTGTCTACAGTATACACTCGGCAAAAAGTCCAACCCCCTGGCTGGCTGGACATGTGCTTTGCATGTGCCACCTTTTTGTCGAGTGCCGCCAGTAGGACACTAGGCAAAGCTGTGACAATGCAAACGGCCACCAACGGCCGTTGGCGTGCGCGGCACATGCTGGACACGTGTCGCAGCTTTGCCGAGTGACGCTGAGCTGACACTCGGCAAAGAAGTGTTTTGCCTAGTGTCGGGCCGGAGGAACTCGGCAAACTAGCTGCCTCCCAAACGGCTACAGACGGCCGTTGGCGGGCATGTCACGCGATGAGCACGTGCGCCTTCTTTGCCGAGTGCCTGTGGCTTGACACTCGGCAAAGATTGTGTTTGCCGAGTGTCGCTGGCCTGACACTCGGCAAAGCTTCTATTTGCCGAGTGTCGTGTCTAAGCCGAGTACCTCCCCGTGGGCACTCGGCAAAGTCTTTCTTTGCCGAGTGCCCGACAGAATGCACTCGGCGCAAAGTGTTGGACACTTGGCATATGCCAGGTTTCACGTAGTGCAATGTCGGCGCGCACTTAGCACCACAGCCTTAAAGAAGTCGAAGACTTTGCAAAACTGCCAGTTTGCTCACATGGGCTTGGTGGTTATTCACACCGAGTTTTCTCTTTCTCAGCCCGATAGTATGGTTATTCACACCGAGTTTTTTCTGGTTGACACGTGGCTAACAGAGAATAGTTAGTAATAACTTGAAGCTTTATTTTTGTTTGGAGCAGCGGCTATAAGTTGGTCTATATATATGTTTGAATAGGAATTCTAGGGTCTCGTTGATCAGGTGCGACAGATGGTGTGTCAATTCAGCACTACAGGTGGTAGATGGTGCTGAGTGGAGAGACAGAAGGATCGATTGTGACCAACAGGGGCGGAGCCAGAAATGACTAGCGCCCCGGGCTATACCCATGGACATGTGTTAAACTAGTTAATTCAAAGCTTAAATCCAGTACTTTTGACTAATAAACTACATACATTTACTACAGATGCATTTGCCTGGACCCGTGCTGCAGCACGCCCAGCACGGGTCCTGGCTCTGCCCCGGGTGACCAACAGATCGGAGGTGGTGGAGAGGGAGGGGGGTTGGGTGGCCCTCTGCCGTTGGGGACTGCTAGCAGCCGCTGCTCGAGTCGAGCTCGGCCACCAATGAACTAAATTTATACGAGGGGAGTGAGAAACAGGGAGTAAGATGGAGGAATAGGAAGAAGGTAACACAGACATGTCGTCCATGCTGGCAAAACTAGCTACCAACCAAAACAGTTTGAAGATCAAATGTGAATTGTTTCAACAGTTGGATGGTAAAAGTTTTATTGTTTTGGAGTAGAATTGCCAAAACCAAACTCGGATGGTAGTTGCACGGCCATAAAATTCAGATTAGTTCTAAAGATAGCCTAATTTGGTGAAATTTACTTTAAACTATAAAGTTACTTGTGTCGTCCTTTTAAATAGAATTTGTTCATGTCCATTTGTTATATTGTTAGAAAAAGTTACATAAATTTTGGGTGAGTTAGAGATTGTTTCGCCAGACTTGACTGATGTAAGTGATGAAAAATTTCAAACAAGGAATGAAATGTCGGCTAACTAATTTACTTATTCTAGAAGTCATATTGTTTTTTTATTATGACACGAAGTTGATTTAAATTTGTCTAGTATATAATGATGAAGGACAACATTGATCCGCAGACAGGATTTTTCATATTGCCACCTACTAAATATCGTTGTAGCATTGTATATTAGATATTGATAGGAACTTTTTGGGGTTGGCCCCATCTTCAGTGGAGTAGGTCGATGAATAAAGTATAACTTGCTGCGAATTGTAGGTAACTAGTTAAAACAGCCAATGGACAACTAGCTTTATACCTCTTAGGGTCGTAACCGACCAAGCTATGGGAAGGTAGGCAACCAAACCTTAAAGACTTCAACTCGGTCTCCGAGCATCCGTAGAACCATAATTCGGAAGTAATCCTCACAAAAGGCCAAGAAGCCTATAGCAAGAATTAGGGGATCTCAGAGAGATCTTCTTCACAAGTCCAAAATAAAGAAGAAACAACAAAGGTGTGTGTAAGAACACTCCGCAAAATACCTGCGAGACCATGAGGGTGTATCAAATGATCAAAAATTGTCTTCACAATAGCATATTGGTAATATCTATATTAGTAAAAAGTACTCAAAGTACCATGTTGTAGTACTCCGAGTTGTATACGACTAGGATCATACAACCGACTTGTAACCCTGCCCTCCGGACTATATAAGGCTGGGCAGGGACCCCCTCAAAACATCTACAATCATACACAACCGTACGAGGAATACATCCAGCATACAGGACGTAGGGTATTACGCTACTCACGGCCCGAACCTGTCTAAATCTTGTGTTGCTCGTATACTGTTGTTCCTAGAACTAGGCGAGACCCACAAATCTACTCTCTAGGGTACCCCCAGGCAAAACGTGCGCGACATAATTCGTCGACAGTATCAAATGATCAAAAATTATTTCCACAATAGCATATTGGTAATATTTATATTAGCAATAACACGACTAGGTAGGTGTGAACTGAAGTGGCCACATTGTTGAAGCATTCACAAGGTGTCCTTCAGTTCATGCGCACATGTCAATCTTCTGGTAATGCTCACTAAAATAATCATTACTCTTTTATTGGGATGTCCAAATCAGAGACCATTTATTGAGTTGGAAAGTGGGCATCATAAGCTTTCCAACCATGTATGATATGTATTATGAAACTGCATAAGTTAGTGCAGAATTCCACCAGAAGTTTAAGCACTTGTCAGTCCTCGTGTAACTGTTACAATCTCCACCAAAATGGCCATAACTCCTTTTTAGGAAACTCCTTTTAAGTAGCATAAATTCCTCAGATTTGTTCAAGTTAATTCTAATAAATAGGTTCACATCTTTTTGTAGCTTTATTGAATAAATTTGTGTAATTCACAGTTGGTTCACATAATCTTTAAGAGCTTTTAGGCCGTAGCCAAACATGGTCAAGGCTGGATTTACTCCGTTATCTAAAAAATCTTTAAGAGCTTTTAGAGTGATGTCATGGGTTATATACTCACTTCCTTGAAATATATGGGCTGGTGCTGAGATGCCCTCACGATGTACTATAAGTGCCATGCTTTTTGCATGAGTATTCTGCTTGTGCTTGGAATCCACACCAGAAACTGTAGGAGAAAGAAAGGTTGTGGTACGATGTAGCACTAGAAGAATAAAAGATAATGAAAAGAGTAAAATGCAGCCCAGGTCTCTAAACTTGTCCCGCCGTGTTAACCAGGTCCCTAAACTTTCAAAATACACGTTCAGGTCCTCAAACTCGCTAATTATTTCACACGAGGTCCAAATCTCCACTAAACGTCTTAACCATGTGTTTGGACTGGCAAACAGGTAGGTTTTGCACGATTATTATAGAGTCTAGTACCAATGCAAAAGAAAGATCGATTCAGCAGAGTGCTAGCAGCAGCTGATCGATCACAGCACAGATTCCATCCAAGCTGCAGGGAGGGGATCAGATGAGATATTCAGCTGATCAGACGACGGGGTGATCCAGACGGGGTCGACGACGGTGCAGTGTCCTCCGCCGACAGCAGCGCCCGCACCTCCACCCGCAGCTCCATCGCGTCGCTATTCAGCCGCACCGTGTCCAGTTTCCTCACCACGAGCAGCTCCCCGCCGCCCTCCACCAGGTACAGCGCCTAGCACCCGCCCACCAGCGCGCCCACCGGGTGCTCCGCCTCCCGCACCACCGACACCGCCGCCGGGGGAAGTGGGCGGCGCGGAGAGGACCACCTTTGACACCGGGAACACCGGAGGCGGGGGCACGGCTGTTAGGTTTAGTCCCACATCGAAAATTAATGGGGGTGGAGCATGACATATAAGGCGGGGGCAGCCCTCACCTATCAGACTAGTCTTTTGGGTTGAGTTGGGCCTAGGCCTTGGTTGGTTGTGGCTCCGGTGGACCTGGGCTCGATGGGGCGCCGGCTCGTGGGTACAGTGTGCCGGGCCGGATTCCGCTGCGCCACTCTAACAAGTGGTATCAGAGCTGAAGGTCAGAAAACCTAGAAAATCTCAGGGGTCACATGGTGACGGGGGAGCCCGTGAACGTCTCCGGAGGGTCACATGGCGATTTGTGACTGGAGAGTTGGACTCGGGGCCTGGGATAACGTCTTCCGGGAGATCACATAGGTGTATGTGATGGAAGAGTTGGGCCCGATGTGTGACAGGGGAGATTGTTAGGTTTAGTCCCACATCGGAAATTGATGGGGTGGAGCATGACATATAAGGCGGGGGCAGCCCTCACCTATCAGACTAGTCTTTTGGGTTGAGTTAGGCCTAGGCCTTGGTTGGTTGTGGCTCCGGTGGACCTGGGCTCGATGGGGCGCCGGCTCGTGGGTACAGGGGGCCGGGCCGGATTTCGCTGCGCCACTCTAACAAGTGACAGTGTACATGATACGATCATTGAGACACAACCGAATTGTTGCGGTCGCTTGCTGTTGATATCGTGCCTCGGTGTCGTTTTCGTGTTGATCTTCATGATGGCGTTTGTGATCTTGTTGCTTCCGCTGCGATGGTGCTAGTCGATCCGTCGGGATCCCGACGCTAGTACCAGTTTTATCTAACAACGGCGACGGATTGGCCGGAGATGAGGTTGCAGAGGACCATCGACCGGTCGCCGTCGAAGGCCCTGTCGAGCCAGCCGGCGATGTGGCCGTAGCAGCGCCCGCATGCCACGTACGCCAGCAGGAACACACCAGGCGGACGGCGACGCGGTTGCGCGGCCACGATGCGCTCCAGAAGCTCCTGGGGGAGATCAGGCCAGGCCGACTGCCCGACGACCCTCCTCCTTTCTTGCTGGATTGAACCGAGGCGGCGCACGGAGAGGGAGGACATCTTGATCGTCTTGTCCCTGAGGGAGCTTACCGAGAGGCAGGCGGCGACAGCTGAGGGACGGATCTGCAGCAGTGCTTCGAATCCTCTGCTCAACGCCGGCCGATGGGGATGGCCACGCTCACTGCCCAACCATCTCTCTGGATTTGCCTCTCCCGATCTACATGGTTCCTTCTTTTCCCAATGGAAGGTACCAGAAAAAAAAATGTCCAGATGCAAGATGAGTTCTAGAGCAGTGTGATAATAAAATGCTCATGGACCACGTACTACAGCTGTTATTAACTGTTTAGCTCCCGGATACGTACTCCCTCTGTCCTTTTTAATTGTCGTCGTTGGTTTTCGTGCCACGATTTAGATTCGATTTGTAGAAAATACGTGCAACATTTTAACCATTAAATAAATTTATTAAAAAACTAGATCAAAAGATCTATCCAATGATACTAATTATGCATCATAAATATTAATATATTTTAATATAAAATTAATTAAAGTTATTTCTCGGGAAGTGAGAAAGACAGTTATTTAGGGACGGAGCGAGTATATCCCACGGCGGCTGGGACACATGGGCCCCTGTAGTGACGGCGTTCGGGCCTCGGGATAAGTGAGCTGAGTGAAAAAGGGAAAGAGGAAGAAAAAGGAAGAGGAGTAGAATCCCCTTTCTAAAAGTTTAGGATGAATAAATGGGATTGAAAAAATAATATGAAAGTGAACTATGAAATGGGATTTATTGGAGCTGGTTCAATTTTAGAATTTCTCTTACCCTTTCTTCAGTTTTTATGTCTATGAGGACCATGTGTGTCCGAGGACCGATGGATGGTCGCTTCTCGGTGTGATGAGTGATTGACAACGTTGTGTGGACTGACTCTTGGCTGAGTATTGCAGGTGTTCGATGTGGCTGGATTTGCGTTGGTGCAGGTGAAGAACAAGCACGAAAGGTCTCCGAGGAGTGGAGACGAGTAGGCTTGGTTCGACGGACCCGGTGGCCAGACGAGATCGAGTGCGGTCGGCATGGTGCAAGAAAAGCAAGACGAAGTTGAAGACTAGGAGCCGGTGCAAGGTAGCGGCTGACGACCGAACCTTGCACGCGGGGTTTGATGGTTGGGCCACAAAACCATCGGAGGAGGGTTTTCGGTTTGGGCCTCAAAACCGAGCCCGAAGGCCCAACGTGACGGAGACGGTGATCCGGGCACGTTCGGGAAGCTTCGAAGCGGTGGACACGCGGCGGGATCCGGGAGCTTGCGTCGGAGGGAAGCAAGGCCGGATGGACGGCGTGCCCGGCCGGGAGAAATATATGCCTTATTCCAAAATTGCCCCTGAGGGGTGTGCATCTTGTTTTATGTTTGTAGGGGTAGTTTGGTCTTTTGCCATCTCCAGGTGACTTAATATATATAGGGGTAGAGGGGGATGGCAAGTTGA
>OAMR01000649.1:154674-174827 GCA_900205405.1 Echinochloa crus-galli | reverse complement strand
ACAACAGCTTTGGATGCGGATGAAGACGGAGAACCGGTGGACCAGAAGAAGTACCGGAGCATGATCGGCTCACTTTTGTACCTGACGGCAACGAGGCCGGACATACACTTCGCCGTGTGTCTGTGCGCTCGTTTTTAATATCCTCACTAAACCACTTGACCAAGCTACTTTTGCCCGTTTGCGAGGGGAGCTTGGAGTGTGTTTTCCCTTCTAAGTTGGGTTTTGGAGGTTCTTTGTACTATATGTATATACCATGGTAGGCTAGCCATATCTTGCTATCTTTTGTATATTATGGTGAACTTCATGTCATGCTATTCAGTTGTTCACTTGGTTATGTCATGTTGTTCATCCATATCATTTTTGCATCTTTGTAATATATATATGTTATTGTGCATCTTGTATCTTTTACATTTGCATATGTATATTGCTGTGTGCATTTGTTCATACCTTGCATTTTAGAACAAGCTTCTCTCATATGGATTGATCACTCTAATTTGCTACTCTTGAGCTTGTGGGCGTGCTAGTAGTTCCTTGTGGTAACTAGCAAAGCTCTTGATATCATTGTTGTTTACACATGTGAGTTTGCAAAATTTTTGGATAAGAAATGAAAAATTGAATCTCACCCTTGAGTGATCAAGTCCATGTCTTGTTACCATGTCTTGTTCTTGCCTAGATGCTTGTTCATGCTTAGGTTGTGTTTGGAAATCTTTGTCTTGCAAATTGGGTCAAAGACCATTGTATCATTGTGAATGTTTAACCCATGAGTTAATTTGTGGAGAGGCATAAGCTTCTTTTTGCCGCAAAGGCATTTCATGTACCATATACAAAAATCTGAAAAAGAAATGCTTATGCTTATAAAAATATGCTATTCATGTCATTTGTGCTATATTGAATATATTTTGGATGCTAAACCGTTGCATGTTGTCTACCAAAGTGAAGGCACTATTTAGAAGTAGACACATGGCTCGGTGGCTTTGACATGACATGAGTTATCTTATGGGTGTTCATGATGATCGTTTGCTAAGAATTGATGACCTTGCTCAACCTTTGTATGATCATGTTCATTTTGGTTCGAATATGTCATGGCTATGATTTCTCTCATGTGGTGAGAACTTTCGTAAAATTTGCTCAACTTGCACTCAAATTGACCAAATGCTTATTCAATGATGAAATCTTGTTGGCAATGCTTATACATCATTTAGGACTGTCTTGCTTGCTCATTTGCTCACTTGTAGCATCTTATATTGCTCATTGCATATTTGAGAAGCTCTAGGTTGTCTTATTTTACATTTTGTGCCTTGATTCATGCATTGGCAACAAGGGGGAGAAATTCATGCATTTGTGCAGGGGGAGCTACTTGGTAAGTATGCACTTGTTCAGGGGGAGCTACTTGTTGTTTGTTGCTCTTGTTTCGATGTTGTTCTAGCATGATGTCTCGGTTGTGTTAAGCCGTTGCCCTTGTCTTAGGGGACCGAGACTTTCTTGCTTTGGTTGAGAACTTGGTGGTTGAAAGCTTGGTTTGGCGCTTTGGTGTGTTGGGTTGCATTTGTTGTATAAATCGTATCCAGTTTTACTTTCGCTATCTATGTGTGCTATGTGTGTTGTCAATGCACTCATCAAGGGGGAGATTGAGGACCATGTGTGTCCGAGGACCGATGGATGGTCGCTTCTCAGTGTGATGAGTGATTGACAACGTTGTGTGGACTGACTCTTGACTGAGTATTGCAGGTGTTCGATGCGGCTGGGCGGGGTTTTGATGGTTGGGCCACAAAACCATCGGAGGAGGGTTTTTCGGTTTGGGCCTAAAAACCGAGTCTGAAGGCCCAACGTGACGGAGACGGTGATCCGGGCGCGTTCGGGAAGCTTCGAAGCGGGGGACACGCGGCGGGATCCTGGAGCTTGCGTCGGAGGGAAGCAAGGCCGGATGGACGGCGTGCCCGGCCTGGAGAAATATCTGGTTTATTCCAAAATTTCCCCTGAGGGGTGTGTATCTTGTTTTATGTTTGTACTGGTAGTTTGATCTTTTGCCATCTCCAGGTGACTTAATATATATAGGGGTAGAGGGGGATGGCAAGTTGAGACTTCGGAACCCTAGCTCATTTTCTCTCTTCTTTTCTCTCTCTAGGCTAGCCCGTGCTTCATGTAGATCTTAGCGGGAGGATGTTTGGGAGGTTGCTAGCCTTGTATAGAATCTGACATTTGTTTGTTGGAATGAAATCAAGTGCTAGTTGAATCTCTCTGTTTCTCCCGAGTTTCTTTTTGAGCTATTTTCGTGTTTGTCTCGATTCGTCGTTTCTAGACCGTTTGGCTTCGGATTTGTTTGTGTGGATCATGGATGAGTGCCTTGCGCCTCTTTGTGTATGATCTTGCCCCCTCAAACGCCGGGAATCGGTCTCGATTTGATGATTTTGGGATGAACTCGTCGGAGGTGTTCTTCCACGTGATCTGCGATTTCTCGGTTTGTAGTGAGTTTGAGGCCGATATTTTTGGGGCATAGCTTCACCTTAGGGTGCTAATCATCTCCCCAAAGTTTCGTCTCAAGAGCTCTAGCCGTTTGGGAGATCCGGTGATGGATTTGGGGGAGTTGACCCGCGGGTTACTGTAGCTGTTCTTCCTGTTCGTCCGTCGGGCCTCGCGGACGGTCTGCACGTTCTTGGCGGACGGTCCGCCGTGTTCCCGGACGGTCCGCATGTGATTGGCGGACGGTTCGAGAAGAGGTTTTTGCTTCTGTTGTCTCTGTTTCCTTGACGGACGGTCCGTCTCGTTCCCCCGGACGGTCCGCAACACTGGCGGACGGTCCGCGGTAGAGGCTCGGACGGTCCGATTTTCAGCTGAAGTCTCTGGAGATTCGGAGAGGGTTCTCGGACGGTCCGCCTTGCCTAGCCGGACGGTCCGCCCTGTCCGCGGACGGTCCGCGACCCCTGTGCGGACGGTCCGCCCTGACTCAGACAGTCAGCAAGAGTTTTGTTATGCTTCCGCTTCGGTGTGTTGTTCTTGTTTGTTCGTAGGGTAGGTAGGTCCGCTGTGACTACGCTATCCTGGCAAGCTTGTGAGGAATCCTTGGATAGTGATTTTTGGGATATAGGCCGAGTTTCTTTTGGAAGAAATTTTTATCGGCTCCCATTCACTCCCCCTCTCTGGTCGCCGTATCGATCCTTCAGTCTAGCATCAGGCTTCTCAGCTAAGAATGGGGTCACTGTCTGACCATCTGCAAAAAATATGTTTATTAGCAATGACAGTAAAATTTAAGTAGTCACCGGTGAAAAATTAGAGTATAAACTAAGATCGCCCATCACAAATGAATTCCGTACCAATGACTCATTCGCCAGAACAACTGCGATACTTAGGTTTCGTTTGGATGTCGATATTGGAGGCCTTGGTATTGAATTGGGTTCAATGTCAAATCGGACTAGTATTGGTATTAGGTTCCAATACCAAAGTCATTGTTTGGATGTAGATGAAATTGCTAGATTGAATCAAAGAAGCTAGTCAAATACCGATTCATGTTTGGATATCCATACCTTGGCATCTGATTTTGGCCATCTCCTTCCTCCTCTCCACCTTGGACACACCGGCGGCGGCGCTCACTCGGGCCACCGACCCCTCGCCGGAGAAGGCAGCTTCCAGGGCAGAGCTCGCCACCTCCGGCTGCCGCTCCCTCGCTCCGCCGACGGCCTCGTGTGCATCTGCTCCGCCCAGTCCCGCACGGACCGCCGCCTCCGGCTGCCGCTTCGCCCAGCCCCGCACACATCTGCTCTGTCGAGCCACGCGCGGGCCGCCATCACCGGCGGAGTGAAGGAGGGGAGCTCGGTGCGGCCTGCCGACGGAGTGAGGGAGGCAGCGCGGCGCGGCTCATCGACGAAGGAAGGGGAGGGCAGCGGGAAGCGAAGGTGGAGGGAGGGGGAGGGAGTTGCGACTCGCCGGCGTGGCTTGCCGCCGGAGGGAAGGGGAGGGCGGCGCGTCTCATGGCGCCCCGCCCAGAGGTACCGTTAAATAAGACAGCACAACATTATAGAAGGAATTCAGGATATCAGATCCAAATTCAATGACAGCTCTATATTTCTACAGTCGGAAGACGTAAAATATGGCACTATGAAGGATGCCATCAAACTTTCCTGCAGACCGCAATAATGCAATCTGCTGTGGTAGTTATCGTTCCTACAGGACTATGGCTATGCTCTTGCCGGCTACGTCATGTTTCTCCAGACCGGCGGCCGCAGCAGGTGCGTCGTCGAAGTTTTTGGTTGCCAAGGCCGGGCAGTTCTCCCGTGTAGACATTATGTTCGGTATTCAGCGTAGGGCGAAGGAGGCATTTGATGGTGAAACAGTTCGGATGTTGGTGAGCAGTTTCTGTACCAAGTCTTCGTGCTGTTGCATTCGAAGAAGCATCATTGCTGGTTGGTGTCCAGCGTTTCAGTTCCTTGTAAGGTCTTGTAAACGTGTTATAGCGATCTTGGTGGTCGCGTAGGACAACTAGACCCTATGATGGAATGTAATTTTCTTGTTTTTGTTTGGCCGTAGCCGTTTTGGTCAAGGCCGGGTAATATATTATCCATTATTTAAAAAACGTCATGTCTCGCAGCCCCACAGCCCCACTACGGCCTTGTTTAGATCCCAAATTCCATTCCCAAATTTACTATGCAAAAAAAAGATTCCCCATTACATCAAAATGTCATAACATACATGGAGTACTAAATGTAGATGAAATCAAAAACTAATTACACAGTTTTGTTGTGCTCTGCGAGATGAACATTTTGAGCCTAATTAATCAAGTTTTGGACAATTTTTCACAAATGCAAACGAAATACTACAGTGACGTAATGATTACGAAGAAACATCATACTCTCAAATTCACCCTCCCAATTCTAACATCTAAACACACGGCCACATCTCCCCGCGTGGTGCTAATCCTCACCCAGCCACTGCACACAGACATACTGGCGCAAGCACTGTCGATTCACGACAAGCTGAGGCTCCATTCCTTTGGATGTCTTTAACGGATTTACCTAGCCAACGCCCGCCGTGAGAGGACCTCGCCTATGGCAAGCGCCAAGAAGGTGAATGGAAAGTTTGACAACAATACTGCATTTATGAACGCTGGAAGCCGTAATTATAATCCCACCTATGACCTAGGCCATCCCAAATTCCACTCCCAAATTTACTATGCAAAAAGAAGATTCCCCATCACATCAAACTGTCATAACATGCATGGAGTACTAAATGTAGACGAAATCAAAAACTAATTATACAGTTTTGTTGTGCTCTGCGAGACGAACATTTTGAGCCTAATTAATCAATTTTTGGACAATTTTTTACAGATACAAACAAAATGCTACAGTGGTGCAATTATTACGAAGTGACATCATACTTCCAAATTCACCCTCCCAATTCTAACATCTAAACAAGGCCCTATTGTGCGGAGACACTGTGACCTGTATTGATCTGAGGACGTTCAGTGAGGTATTGTCAAACTGCTGGCATGCTACGGTTCCCATATCATTTCTAGCTGTTATAACCCGGTTGAATTCTGAATATCAGTAGGTTTTGCTCAAAGCAGCATAAAGCAAGTTTATTTAATAGCGGTCATAAGAAAATACGGCCACCCAAAAACTGGCATACGATGCTTTTTATGCAAATAAACACTGTTTGGTCGAACTAATATTACAAACATTCTCAAACATCAAACTGCTATATACCTAGCAATAATGACTGGTGTACGTATGATTCTCCCTCTGTTTTTATATATCCGTTGCTTGTTGCGTAGTTTGCAGAAACAGTGAGGGCAAGCAGCAGAAATCATGGGGGAAATACCTAAATATTTACCCTATAGGAAAGGTAGACACCAGGAGATACTCTAATGCAAGCTGCAGCGTGCCTTTCAGCTGCGTTGTCCAGTGGGCATGCTTGGTCCGGAGAAATGTGTACTCATTTGGCCTAGGACAAGATATAAACAAGGAATGCATAGAGCATAAGAGTAGATCGGAGCAGGGTGTGTGGTTGCTTACCATACGTCACCCTTGTTTCTTCGACTACAATCAAACCAGAAAGCTACTTTGTTGACAGCTGTCTGTGTGCGAGAGTGCGGAAACTGGCAACACACAGTACGGGCGTAGCGCTTATCTTTCAAACTGTTTGGAGCCCTGCCCGGGTCACGCAGAAGATCTTTGAACATCAGGCACCATCAGAAACCCGTGTGAATTAAACATCAAGAAACAGTTTTGTTTCAGTCTGCTGATGAAGCATATAGTATTCATAACCAGGTTGAATTGGAATTTTCTGTGGATGACCCTTCTCGTGATTCAGTTACACGGCTGACTCCAAATTTTCTTTGAATTGTGCATACACTTACTGCACAACTAAATCCGGTGCTGCCTGCTTGCTGTCATACCCTAAAATTGATCACACAAATTACTTAGCAAAATTCTTAATTTTCTAGAATTTATTAAGGTTTAACTAAATTTTTCTATGATTTAATTGAAATTCTTGTGAATTAATTGAATTTAACATCATACTTAAATAATTTAGATAAAATAAGTATTTGTTGCATTTATGTTGTTGCATTGAGTTATATTTCTTTGTAGTTTAAATCTAATTTAAATTCGAATTAGGATTACATTCGTTTGACTTTTACAAAAAGTCGTTTGGTTAGAGTTTCGGCCCAGTACGTTGTTCCTCCTCTTTTCATTTCTTCTCTGCGGTCCACCTCCGCGTCCGGTTTCCCTCTTCCTCTCTAGGCCCACCTCTCCCTTGCCGTTTCTATCTACAGCCCGCTTTGTCATCTCGGCCTGTTGGGCCGAGGCCTAACCGGCCCAGCTTCCCTGCTGCCTAGCACCTACGCGTCGGCCCAATCCACCTCTTCTCTCTTATGCTTCCAACCGTGATCCGCCACGTCGAGCCTGGCCCAACCGCGCCGCCATCTTGGCACACACTCCGAGGACCTGTATGGGCCATGTGTTGCGTGCTATAAAGTCGTAGCCCCGCCGCTTTACCTCATTTCCCCACAAAGCCTCACGCACGCATGCCATCGGAGAGCTCCCGTCGCAGCCGCCACCCGAGCTCGACGCAGGCAGCACCAATTCCATCCTCTAGTCTTGTCCCGTCTCATTCGACCTGCATTGAAGCATCGCGCAAACGTATGAAATGTCCTGACCTCCCTCTCATGCCTCCAAGCTCACGCGTGACCTCTCCAGAGCCTACGCCCCACCGACCGCCATCATCCACCGCCTATGTGGCCCAACTGCTGACGTGAAGCCCTGTGATGGACTGCCCGTGATCCCAGCTCGTTCCTTGACAAAATCCCATCTCAAAACAAGCACCCTAGCTCGAGTTTCACCAAACTCCGGCAAGCCGCCGCGGCGCGTGCATGCGCCGCCACCTCCTCCAGATCGTCGCCAGCAACTCCCTCCGCCCGACCTAATCCAACCCGCCGGATCGCAATCCAACGCCCCGCGCCACCCCCTCACCCTGAATGAACAGCCCGTGTAACGGTCAACCCTATCCATTTTGCAGGAAAGCCCCTCAGTTCATTTTCAATCGGCGCGCTGTCCAAATCTGTTATATTAATATTACAGCTATGCCCTCATTTCACGTTGAAGCACCTGCCCTTTCTTTGATTTATCACCCGAAGCCCAGCCATTCACTTTTATATACGAAATTATGTTTTAGCCCTCAGTTCCTCGTTTTAGCTCCAATTTTAGTTGTTATTGCGCTCATTCATTCCTTATAACGTGTTTTTATTTAGTTCTATTAGAATTTTTTGGACTATTGCTTCTTATTTTATTGTATTGTTTCTTTGCACGTGCTTGTGTGATGCGTATAGGAAGAGCGTCGTTGGAGGAGAACTTCAAAGATCAAGCTATTGAAGACATTGAGCAGTAGCAGTGTTTCGAGGAAAGCAAGTGTTCCTTGATCATTCTTGTGTGTACGTAAATGACATGCATTTTAATTATACTATATATTTATCGCTTGCAGTAATTTTATTGGGTCCCATTAAAGATTTCCTAGATTGTTTTTACCATACCTTTGAAAATGGGTTACATAAATAATTTTGATTGTAGATGATGCTTAGATTTTTTAACTGGGATGGTTAATGAATCCCTACTCTAGGTTCCATATACTATCTATTAATTAATTAAAAAGATAACATCTTTTTAATTGGAACACGGAGCGACCACAAGGAAAACAGTGCAACAATAAGTTACATATGGGTCTGACTTTGACTGACTAATTAGTGTATCTAATGATTGGTAACCTTACCTGAAAAGGGCATGGGGGAGGCGTTGATGGGGAACAGCTATGTCCTGTTGATGCGGTATGCTTTGCTAAGATATTTAAGTTATTAGTGCCGGGGACCAATTTAGGGGGTCCCTTAAACGTTAGGGTAACCAACCTCAAAAACGCCATAAAGCCTAAAGGCCGATAAGATAACCCATACCAAAAGGCCATACAGCCCATCACCAGCCATTCAGCCCCAGCAACGGCCCGCGAAGGGACGGCGCCCGCACACCCGAAACTCCGCCTCGCTCGAGGGTACCGCGCCTCCCCTCGTGCCGCACACTTCGCTCCGCCTCGCTCGAGCTCTCCCCAACCCCTCGAATAAGCGCCGCGTCAGCAGTATAGGGACCAACGATCCCAACTCTTGTACCAGGCACAGGAGTCAAAGGGGAAATCTTCCTCGCACGACACCTCTGACAGAATCCGGGGGCACTGTGCCCTTTGAAAGAGGGACAGACGGGAGCTGCACAGGGCATGCGCGGCACTGTATCCCTGGTGTCTCTGATCCTGGTCATACTCCGGCACAGTTTCACCAGGGGCCCCCCGCCTCTTGCAAGGCGAGACGCCCCCAAACGGGTACGGAGGACTAATGACCGAGGGTAAACTTAGTCAAACGGCATTGCCGGTCCAGCGTGGCAAGCAAGGTTCTCCTAACCCTTGCCAGCCACGTCTCCTCAACGGGGCATGCGCAGTAGCAACGGTAGGCTACGCACCTACACCACCTGCCCCCGTCCTTAACGGAGGGGCCCCCCCACGGCAAAATAGCGGGGCACCCGGACAGTAGCCGCCCCGTATGAATACGGCCTGCATCCGTTGTCAGGGCAAAAGCCGGTCGTACCGACCCGGCAGAGCATGCCATATTCCTTTGGTCATCATGACTGGTAAAACCATCAGGTGCTAGGCTGCGACCTACGCGACATCAGCCTCTACGCCCTCAACCCCTCGAAACAACACGAAGATCCCTCGGGTAGGGGTTCGACACTACTTCCACTACCTCGAAGTAGTTCGGGAACAACCCCTCGACACCTCGACGGGATGGAAGCGAAGGAGCCCCGTACCGATGAACCGGGCCTAAAGGACGTCCTCAACTAAAAACTGCAAGGGAGGAATGCGACCAAAGCAAGCATACCCCCACTGCAAGATACGCCGTACTAATCACACTGTAGCACACACTGTACCCACGATTGTAACCCGTCTCCCCCTTGAACTATAAAAGGGAGAGAAGGAGCCCTGTAGAAGGGGCGGACCGGACAGTTCGCACACCTTGGCACAGGCTGACACGCGAGCACACGGTAGTACACACACACGATATTGGCATCAAGCTCAATCGCTCTCACCACCATCCAGGGACTTGGAGAACGCCTCTCCTCTCCCGCATCCACTTGTAGCTCCCCTCTACAAGCACCCCGGTGCAAAGCTAATACAAGTGTGCGAGCACACCCCTGCTGGACGTACGGCCCCGCGGCCGGAACCAGGATAAACCCGTGTTCTTGTGCTAGCTTCCGCATCAACCATCAAGGGACGAGACATAGCGCATTTCTGTGCGGTGTAGGGAGTGCCGGCCATTTCCGACACCGACAATTAGCGAGGGTTATGCTCTGCTTGCTGGACTAGAAATTTTAGGAGGTTACTTTCTATTAATATGCTTTGTAAAGATCTCATAGTGAAACCCAATACTCGGTCCACGTGTGTAAGAAGGGTACATGCCTATGGCAAGGTGGATCATGGCTTATGGTGAAAGTGTATAATCTTTGCACAATATAAAATTGTTGTAATAGTTGTGATCACGGTCTTGAACGGCCTAGACCCACACATGATTAATATGTTTGAACATGATCTAAATTGTGGTTACATGAATAAGGTTATGTGTTTATTATGTTCAATTATTGCTACGCTTGTAGAGCATGAAGCGCCTTTAAAAATAATGGACTAGCTTTTTCAAATGCATTTCACCAAATAAATCGTCTTCAAATGTAGCTTGCAAAAATTTTATTCACTTTTAGAGGGCCAAAGATACAGGATAGCGCGGAATTTGAAACAAGCTTGATCTGATGAGAGTT
The DNA here is from genome assembly GCA_900205405.1 of Echinochloa crus-galli. NCBI lineage: Eukaryota > Viridiplantae > Streptophyta > Magnoliopsida > Poales > Poaceae > Echinochloa > Echinochloa crus-galli. The sequence goes on along the minus strand of OAMR01000649.1, from coordinate 164,493 downwards.
CCACTATTCTAATCCAGATACAATGACCTAATAAACAAGCCAGTGCACTAACTTGGTTGTGAAACTCCTGCTGTATTTCACCAAATTAAACAACCTGTATGCACCTCCTGCTTTAAGCTTTATGTTAAACATCTGGCTACGAATAGAAGCTAAACTTGCTATGATTTTGGTTGTGAGTCGAATATTCAAGCTACTATATATTTTTGTGCTGTATACAAATGGTTCTTATGCTCTCTGGTGCCTGTGTGCAACAGGTTTGTGTGCTCTTGCATTTGTTCCCGTCACCTCAGTTCTTGACTATAGGTGACGCTAGGATATAGTTAAGCGTCACAAGAATATGTCATAGGTGACACATCCTAATATAACGCGTCATTTATATATATAATCGGTGACACGGATCAATTAAGAAGTGTCACTGTTCAACCTAATCAGTGACACGTATACATCAAAGGACCGTCATAGCAGTAATTCATCAGTGATATCCACTACGTCAAAAACCGATAAAGAAGCCACACAATTTAGTGACACGAATTTGCCACGCGTCTCCAATCTGATCTCAGTGACGTGCGTACACAAAATGCGTCACTAATTAGTTCACCAGGTCATATACCAGTTCGGACGGAGGCATATCGGAGACGCGTCTCTACAAAACGCGTCAATAGAATTGCGGTGGTGACGGCTCATGTTGAGACGCGTCTCTGATATGTGGGCTTGCAGAGACGGGTATAGTATGAGTATACAACAAAGTCGCGTTTTTATAATCCGCGTCATTGTTATGGAAAATATTAGTGACGTGTTTACGATCCGCATCTCCACCTCGGGGAACCCTATACGAGTGACGCGTTTAGTAGAACTGCGTCACTACACTATGTAAGAAATCAACAAATAAGACACATAATTCAGCGACGTGAAATAAAAACACGTCACTAACAGGATACTAGTGACGCGGATTGTCGAAACACGTCACTAATATAGGTGACAGTTCTTGTTGAGAGACGCCACTAGCACGCTTCATTATAGTGACATACTCCCTCCGTCCCTAATTATTAGTCGCGGAAGCTACAGGTACGTGTCCCAAATTAACTGTCGTCGCCTACTCTATCGCCGCCTACGCAGCGTCTGGCAGCCTACTCTGTCCGTTGCGTCACATCATCTCTCAACCGCACACGTTGGCTTAAAAAAAACTCAGTTATCCCCAACCCAGATCCAGTTCCTGCCATCCATCGGAGGGACCGCGCGGCCGGCGAGCGCGTGGATGGGCGGCAGCAGTAGAGCGGGCGCTTTGAGCTCGGGCTGCAGCGAGCTATGACGGGGACGCGCCGCCGACCTCCGGCTCCTCGCCCTCATCGCTGCCGGCGACGGCCGTTTCGACGTGCTCTTCGCGCCGAGGGAGGAAGCCTGCGCCGAAGCAGAGCAGGGCCGCGCGGGGTCGAGGAGAAGGCCCACGTGCAGGCCAGCTCTCGCCGCGGCGCGCGGCCACGGCGCACTGGCGCAGGCGGCCCGGCCGGCGAGCTCCGCCCCTACGGGTACGCCGCCGTCCGCTCTCGCCGCGGCACACGCGGCCACGGCGCACTGGCGCGGGCGGCCTGGCTGGCGAGCTCCGCCCCACGGTACGCCGCTGTCCGCTCTCGCCGCGGCACAGGCGACCTCGGCGCACTGGCGCGGCGGCCCGGCCGGCGAGCTCCGCCCCACGGGTACGCCGTCGTCCGCCGTGGCGATGCGGTGGGGGAGCGATGGCGATGCGGCGGTTTGAGGAGCGGGGAAGCGGCGGTGGAGGAGCGGCGGCGCGGGAAGGAGGAGTTGACGGCGGCGCGAGGAAGGAGGAGATGGCGGCGGAGACGACACGGAAGGAGATGGATCCATCCCCGGCGGCGGCGGCCATCGCTAGGGCTCCAGCACGGCCTCGTCCGCGCTAGCTATGGCGATGCGGCAGGGGGGCGACGGCGATGCGCAGGCGATGTGGTGGGAGCGACGGCGACGGCGGTCGGAGGAGCGGGGAGCGACGCGCGCGGGGAGGGCGGGAGGCGAGGGCGTCGGCGCGGGGTGGCGGTGGCGCGGGGAGAGGAGATGGCGGCGACGGCGGTGTGGGAAGGCGAGGGGGCGGCGCGGGTGGAGGGAGGAGGGGGCAGTGGCGGAGGTGCCGAGGCACGCGCCCATCATTGTTTTCTTTACACCCGCGTCCATCGTTGTTGTATAGGGGTAACAGGGTCTTTTAGGTGCTGCCTTGGTTACCGCTTCCGTCCCCCGACGACAGATAATTGGGGACGGAGGGAGTAGTTTCTTCATGTATGTCACCACTGCTGAATGAAATGCAACTGAAACCACCGTAAAATAAAATCTATGAGCAACCTGGGCCTAGGCCACCGTGGCCTTTGAGCCGGCCCGAGAAGTGCGGCACGCAAATAAAATGCGCCGCACCGCCAACGATAGGGTTAGCCATTCCCCCTCCTCTTGCAGCCGCCTCTTCACCCGCCCCTCGCCCTCGGAGCCGCCGCCCGTCTCGCTGTCGCCCCTTCCCCCTTCTCGTTGCACCACTGCCGCCACCTTCCGCGGGCACGACGTCGGGATCTACATCACCGCCGCCGCCACCACCACCTTCCGCGGGCGCGACGCCGGGATCTACCTCGCCGCCGCCGCCGCCGCCGCCACCACCTTCCGCGGGCGAGACGCCGGGATCTACCTCGCCGCCGCCTTCCGCGGGCGAGAGGCCGGATCCAAGACCACCGCAACCACCGCCGTCGTGCCCTCTACGAGCGTGGAGTGAGACGCTGAGATCCCACCTCGCCTCTGCAGCCTTCGATTCGCTGCAGTTCCGTAGTTAGGTTTTTTTATCTGTAGCTGGCCTGCTTGTTTTCTCTGTTCTTCACACAACAGGTGATGTGCTGTTGGATTGGGTTGCAGTGACGGCAGATGGGCTTCAACTCTCAGCTTCAGGTGGACAGTTTATTGTTCGGCTCTTCTGTGCATGTTCGATATTCAGGTAAGCAGCTGGTGGAATTCAACAGTTCGACAGCAGGTTGCATGTCGAGATCGAGATTGGCTTATTCTTTGTCAATCTTGGTAAGCCATAGATGGAGATTTATGCTATCTTTGCTGTCACCATTAACTTGCATTTCAATCAAACGATTCTGTTTGTTCCACAAAGTGAAAAAAACAGCTGATAATCATGTGGTGTATAATAATGTGCATGCTTTTCTGCTAACCCAGCAAACTTGCTTTATAGGATTTAACTGATTAGTTTCTAGGATTCTAATCGGCACAATGATAATATATGTCCCTATTTATTGATTTATGTCATGTGCCTACATATATAGTGCTAATCCAGCCTCATGTGTGTCTATGAACCTGTGTGATGATGTCAATATCTATAGAACGGTGATGTACTATCAACCTGAAGCTGCTAGTGATATCCACCCACCCATCCTATGTTGATGCACTTTCAATCTGAACCTGAACCATGCTAGTTCAGTATTTTAGAGTCATTTTGGAGTATGTATCATGCTAGTCTATGACTTTAATATGACTTTTTAAAATCTGAACCTGAACCATGCGCATTATTTTTCTCCTTTTTAAAATGAAGTATGAGACTGCCAGTCTATGACTTTAATATATACTATCACTGATTTATTCCTTATGTCAGGCTCCCTTATTGTATTGTACTTATAAATTGCCTTCTACTACAATTTTTTGATAGAAAATATGTTTTCTTCTAGCACACTAACATGATCAGCCAATAATGATGCTATGAGATTTAGATGAGTGCTCAAGTCAGCTTTCATTTCTGCAAGTTGTTCCTGGATGCCAGTCAATTTTTTCTGCAGTTACCTTTTTTCTTGATAGTGGCAGAGCTCTTGTAGATAAATAGTGTTTGATCTGGGTGGTCTTAAACATAAGCTGTGTGAAACAGGGAAGGGCGGGAAATACTTGTTTCCTAGTTAATTTATCTAGCTACAGCATGTGCTACCATTGTGTTTATGCACTATTTATAGAGTCCGTTATAATTTTAACTGTTGCAACTTATGTAAACAACTGAGATTAATGTGTTTCTCTTACCAGGACTTTGAAATACCTACGTGTCCCCTCGGCGAAAGCGAGCTGGACAACACTTGAGAAGAGATCGCCGCCTTCCTGCTAGCCCAAGTCATCGACAAGAAAGGGGAGTTCCATTGCCCCAGTCCAACCACTTGAAATCGACTGAATTTATATGCCAGAACCTGTGTGATGGTGTGATGATCATGCCTTAACTGACGATGTAATGTTTTCATCATGCGTGTAGTCTTTTTTGATGCCTGAACCAGAACATCATGTGCCTGTATGGAATATTTTGCCTGACCCTGAACCTCCCATGTTGCTGTGAAGGGTTTATGTAGTTGGAGAATGTACTGGAGCTGAATGTTCAGAATGGTGTATGTGTTGCATATGGATGAGCATATATATATGCTGTATGATACATATGGTTTGATGATGTCCCTATTATAAGCTAGCTTATGATGTTGGCAGAGACGCAGTTTACATAAAACACGTCTTCTGTATCAGGAACCAGAGACGCGGATTAAAGTAGCACGTCACTGTAATTGTGTCCAGTGACGTTGATACTAGGAATAACGTCTCCGATATTGGATATTGGAGACGCGGATAGACAAAAATCTATCTCTGATATGGGATATTGGAGACACGAATAGACAAAACTGTCTCTGCTACGAGATATTAGAGACGCGGATAGACAATCCCCGTCTCTGATACGTGATATTGGAGACGCGGATAGACAATCCCCGTCTCTGATACGTGACATCGGACACGCGGATTTAAAACCCCGTCTATGATATGAGATATTAGAGACACGGATATAAAAAATCCGTCTTTGATATATGATATTGGAGACGCGGATTTACAAAACGCCGTCTCTGATATGAGATATTAGAGACGGGGATTTATCCGTCACCGATGTTGTCCTAATCAGAGACGCAAAATCGGAGACGCAAACTTTTTCCGTCTCTCAAATGGATGTAGACCCGTCTCTGATATGATTTTTTGACGTAGTGGGGTATATGAGACGAGTCACCTATATCTATCATCAGTGATCCAGATCAATATGGAAACATCACTTACCTAAACAGTGAGACCGATTTCTTGCGAGCCATCACCACTAAAGTTACAACTAGCAGTGATTGCCAATTTGCCATATACACATCACCGATCTGAATATCATTATTAGTGACGAAAATTCAGTGAAGCACGGCTCTGAGGTCACTAATAATTTAATCTGGAGCCATTACCTATTACGTATTCTGAATCACTATGGCCTCAGTGCTTACTATCAACTGGAAAGTGCAATTTTCTATGACAGTTTTCAAATGAGATGTGCCACCATAGACAAAGGCAAGTTGATGATTCTCTTTTCTCCCTTGCTGATGGATAACTAACAATGGATGAAAAGGCAACTCCTTTTTCTAGATGTAAGTGAGAGGGTAATAAGTTTCTGTCCCAGGATGAAAAAAGTGGAATACCTTTGGCCTTTTGATAGACAAAATGCCTCATATTACAAGTCCCCTTTTTCTCGGAGTTCTTTTGTTTGTTGTATTTAAAACTTAGGTGCACTTTGTAGATATATCTTACCTTAGGGATTAGCCTATACACAATTTTTTCCAATATCAAAATTTATAAATGGCTTCATTAATGAGAAAAGTCTGTCTAGGACATCCAAAACTATAAGCATCCCCTCTCTGTTATTGAAAATCTAGCCATCCCTTTTGTTGCCAATGTGCCATTACAGTAGTAGAGATTTGACTTTCCATCCCATTTGTCCCAAGTTACTTTTGGCGTGAAACTAATGTCCTTTTCAGTTCCAGTTGTATGTACATGGGTCACTGTGAGGCCCTGTGTAAACTAACAGCAATCAGGACCAAAGGTTACCAACCAGGACTACAAGTCCTCCACGGCTTTAATCTAAAAGGAAAGTACCTAAGACTATGTCACATGTGCTCTATATGTGATATGACAAAGAAGCTACGTGTGAAGCGAGAGGTCCCAAGTCCAAGTCCCACACACCGCAAATGTGCATTTCCGTGCCAAAACTCGTGTGCCTTGAGACTCTACTAGGGGCTGTCGTTTTTTTTGGGGGTTTTGGCGTCTTAGAGGGGAGCTGCTGCCCATTTTTATCAAGATTTTTTCAATTAACTAGTTGCAATGCCCGCGCGGCACGCGCGTGCTAAACTCTCTTCTACATATTCGTCTCAACTTATGTGCCCCCATATTTAGACCATAATTGTAACATATTATATCACATTAATACAAGTTCTCCCTATTTTTAAAAAAATGTATCCCATTTTCTAGAGGTTAGCCCTACTCTTCACCACGTGTTGCTAAGTTTGGAGAAGCCTTTATCACATAGTAGTTTTGCACGTGCGACACGCACGTGTTTATAAAAAAATAATAAATAAAAATTATACATTTATAAAAATCTATACAAAATACTTTTATATTTATAGCAAACTGCACGGCAAAGATTTATTTTCATATAATCTAATAAACTCATTAATCAATAATTTAGTGTCACACACATTGAATTTTTTCAACCACCAAAAATATAACACATACCACAGCTATAAAATAAGAATATTTACAACTCATTGATACATTATTCACCTTAAAGAATCCTAAAATTAAGAATTTAGAATCACACAAAAAATTTAAAAGGATGCTCGATCAGAATAGAAATTGGTCGGTCCAGCGATCTAGTGAGCTAAACAAGATAAGAAATCTCCCTCTAAGAGTCCACTCTGTTTGTTGTTTTTGTGATGAGGACGCGACATCATCCATCGACTGACCAACCGGCTGCCAATCTGCAGCAAAGAAACCACATATATGTTTAAAATGAATAGAATAGATGTCAAGTGATATATTCTAAGCGCATTTGTTCACACAAAAAGCACAAACATAAGAAAGTCAAACCTACTGCAATGGCTAAGTAAAAAGTAAAAATATATCCGAAGTATTCACAGCCTGGATTTCCCACACAAGCTATTCAGGCAAACCACAGAAAATTTCACAGCAAGAAAGCAGTGTAAAGAAGCAAGGTCCTTTCAGCCACACCAGTGCAAAAAAAAATCATATTGGAGAAAATCATAAAGGTGGCAAGGGGCTAATTGTTTTAAAATCTTTCAAAGTGACCATTTTCCATACTGACAAAATATAATCTATCGGAGCGGGCTAATTGAATAATGCAGAGGAACAAATTTAATTTTCATTCACATGGGCTAGGTGGAACAAGTTCAGTTTTAACTCAAACCGACTCAAGTAAAAGTGCCATCAGGAGCTGCACAAGCCACATACAAAGCCTCTTCATCCAAAAAAAATAACACAGCAAAGGTGCCAATTTCAGTAACATAATGTGTATACACAGAACAAGCTATGTCACAGAATTCAGACCATTTAACCACCTCTTCTGAGAAATGGTTGCTGTTAGTATTTTTAATGGCTTCTGCTGTTAGTTTATGGTTGAAATTAAATTGCAAAGTTCACCTTGCCTTCCCTTCCTAGTCCAGCACTCCAGCCTTCCTTCCTACAGGTGTTGTCCTACAAGTGAGCCTCAACCTCCCTGTTCATCTGTGCTTGTGGCAGATCGATTAACACATCAGGATCAAGCTAATCGGCAGCATGAACGATGTCTAATCAAAGAGAAATCTTCACAATGCATGCACAGCAACACTAACTTTGTGACACCCTGGAACTGCCACACCTGCTGCCAGAACGTCTGTAGCTACAGACTACACCAAGCAGTACACTCCAAGTCAACAAAGCTAGTGTTGTCCCCAGGATCAAAACAAAGCCTTAGGAACATTATCAGATGAGCTTACTCACCGAATTATGCTGCTGCTCTAGTTACTCATACTAATAGTGGAGTAAAGTAATCGTAAATGACACTGAGACGCTGAAGGGAGACAATAGAGGATTGGCGCCACAGGAAGATGAATTACTCCATGGCCACCGGCACCAACAGGTAGTCCTGGGAGAATTGAAAACACTTCCTAGAATAAACACTGCTCTCTTGGATGGGTCCTTGTAGAGTGCTCTTTTGGATGCTATTTTTAGCCTGAATTTTCATTTAGGCTAATCACTATACTAAATAAAAAATTATATAGTGATTAGCCTAAACAAAAAAAATCCATTATTACAGTATCCAAGGTTTGTTTATTTGTTCTCCACAATAGCAAGCAGTGTAAAGAAGCAAGGTCCTTTCAGCCACACCAGTGCAAAAAAAAATCATATTGGAGAAAATCATAAAGGTGGCAAGGGGCTAATTGTTTTAAAATCTTTCAAAGTGACCATTTTCCATACTGACAAAATATAATCTATCGGAGCGGGCTAATTGAATAATGCAGAGGAACAAATTTAATTTTCATTCACATGGGCTAGGTGGAACAAGTTCAGTTTTAACTCAAACCGACTCAAGTAAAAGTGCCATCAGGAGCTGCACAAGCCACATACAAAGCCTCTTCATCCAAAAAAAATAACACAGCAAAGGTGCCAATTTCAGTAACATAATGTGTATACACAGAACAAGCTATGTCACAGAATTCAGACCATTTAACCACCTCTTCTGAGAAATGGTTGCTGTTAGTATTTTTAATGGCTTCTGCTGTTAGTTTATGGTTGAAATTAAATTGCAAAGTTCACCTTGCCTTCCCTTCCTAGTCCAGCACTCCAGCCTTCCTTCCTACAGGTGTTGTCCTACAAGTGAGCCTCAACCTCCCTGTTCATCTGTGCTTGTGGCAGATCGATTAACACATCAGGATCAAGCTAATCGGCAGCATGAACGATGTCTAATCAAAGAGAAATCTTCACAATGCATGCACAGCAACACTAACTTTGTGACACCCTGGAACTGCCACACCTGCTGCCAGAACGTCTGTAGCTACAGACTACACCAAGCAGTACACTCCAAGTCAACAAAGCTAGCTTTGTCCCCAGGATCAAAACAAAGCCTTAGGAACATTATCAGATGAGCTTACTCACCGAATTATGCTGCTGCTCTAGTTACTCATACTAATAGTGGAGTAAAGTAATCGTAAATGACACTGAGACGCTGAAGGGAGACAATAGAGGATTGGCGCCACAGGAAGATGAATTACTCCATGGCCACCGGCACCAACAGGTAGGCCAGGGAAACACTTCCTAGAATAAACACTGCTCTTTTGGATGGGTCCTAGTAGAGTGCTCTTTTGGATGCTATTTTAGCCTGAATTTTTATTTAGACTAATCACTATACTAAATAAAAATTTATATGTGATTAGCCTAAACAAAAAAATCCATTATTACAGTATCCAAGGTTTGTTTATTTGTTCTCCACAATAGCAAAAAAAGGTTACTTAAAAAAACAAAAGGGATCACATGTTCTGCTAATTGATTAAACTAATAATCCATCGACTGATCAGTTTTTTGAAAGAATATTAAACAATCAGTAAAGAAATTACAAAGAGAAAATAATAGGGAAGCATAAATGGACATACCTGAGACTTGGAACCTCACTGCTGCAATGCTGAAAATTCCATTTGCCAGCCATTAATTCTTGGAAGAAAAAAAGGAATCCAATACTCAAATAAGTTATGCTTCTACATTATTAGAAAGCTTTCAGATAAAATGTTTTATATGAAATTCAGTTCACGGACTTTCAGTCAAGAGTGGTCCACTTACTTCAGCTTCCCAATCAGCCTTCGTAATAACCATGAATAACATTAGAGTCTGGAGCACAGTTCCACACAGCATGCTTGCCTACAAACTGTCCAAAAACCAGTAAATGAGAGAGCTCAAGAACAAAAT
>OAMR01000649.1:126822-144776 GCA_900205405.1 Echinochloa crus-galli | reverse complement strand
TGCCTTCTCTCTGGATTTAAGGCACAACATAAACCCTCTCTCTCCACCATGAACTCAAGCTCCCCCTCTCTCTCCTCCATGAACACAAGCTCTCTAGCTAGCTTTATTTGATTCACAAATTCCTCTATTTCTAAACCATAGAACGCCGCCCTGACATCCCGCAGCGCCGCCCCCGCTTCTAGCCGTTGGACCCGGTGCTGAAGCCCCATCAGCACCGGGTCCAAAAATGGCCGAGGCGGAGGAGGCGGGCGGATGTGAAGGATTCTGGTAGTGTAACTACATATCATCAATAAACGTGTGTGCCACATGCGTGTTCTTTCTAGTAATTGCAAAAGAGTTAAAAGTAGTTACTACTAAGACCAGTCTCCGTGGGGTTTCGTGGAGGAGTTTCATGATATTAAATGTGTTGATGTAACACAGGAGAGAAGGAAGAAAACACCACGTGTAAGTCCTTCACCATATCAAATAGCTCTTCTCCACTCCGGTGTCTCGGCTTTGTACGGTGGTCGGCATTCCCGTCAAAAAGCTCCCCCTCTCTCTCCTCCATGAACACAAGCTCTCTAGCTAGCTTTATTTGATTCACAAATTCCTCTATTTCTAAACCATAGAACGATTACAAGCTAAATAAAACATGAGAGAATGAAAGAGTGTACCTTGTAGTGCTCCTTAGATGAGTAGAATTTTCACAAATTTTGAAAAAAATTGGGCAGCACCTCCCCCTCCCACGACCGAGCAGCATGAACACAGCGCCAAGTGTTCAACTGGCTCGGTCGTGGGAGGAAGAAGCCACTTTAAACAAACACATTAGCACCGGGTCGTGGCAAGACCCGGTGCTAATGTGCACACTTTATCACCGGGTTCAGCCAGCAACCGGTGCTAAATGGCCTCGAGCACATTAGCACCGGTTTCTGGCTGCACCCGGTGCTAAAGGGGGCGCATTAGCACCGGGTCTCGCCATGACCCGGTGCTAATGTGCTCGCCCCGTCTCACCGCAGCGCCGCCCCCGCTCCTAGCCGTTAGCTGCCGATCTGCACTTGTCGAGCCCCTTCAGCACCGGGTCCAAAAAGGGCCGAGGCGGAGGGGGCGGGCGGATGTGAAGTATTCTGGTAGTGAGTGTTGTGGCATATTTGGTGGAAGTCTGCGACAAAATCGCAGAAACATAGTGGTTCTTCTTGTCATATATGTGGCGTCTTAAGCGAATCATGTAAGCCACTTCTCTTGATCGTCTCAGACAAAGAAAGCCAATGCACGCAAGGCAAACAAGCGAGCGGAATACGTACACGGTGGATGAGCAACCTAACAGATTTTTTGAAACTGGCCGGACTGAACAGGGTAAATGGGGTTTGAACAACTTCATGTGCCACCATTCAACTCCGTGTTGTCGTGGGACAATCGAGCACTTTATGATCAGTATGGCCGATTCGCACGAAAACTACCTGGCCTCGTGAGGAATCGATGCACGTTCTGGTGTGAGTATGAGCAAGGCACCCACATAACAAACACGTTGAGTAATCACGAGAATAGAACTAATGCAAGATGAACCGTACACGATAATACGAAGCAAATCTTTTCTTAATACTGGGTTGAGAACCATGAGAACCATAGAACTAATCCAGTATTTTTTTCCTTTTTGCCGATTGAATAGATGTGTATTATGGTGCGCTCACTGTATAAATATTTATTCTTTGAAAATTAAAGAAAAGGCATCATTAGACTTGATGCCAAAAAACAGCAACAATCAACAATAAATATCAAAGATTTGATGCAAGCAACTGTATATTGACATGAAAACAGAACATGCCAAACAGTAACGTGCAGCTTGCAAAGGGTTCCCTGCAACGTCTGTGTGAAAAGGGCAGTCTAGTTCTATCAAGTACCGATCAAATATGCTTCGCCACAAGGGACTCCATTAGCATGTTGATCTTTGGGTTGTCATAGGCTCAGGGAGCCAACTAGGGGGCTCATCACGCTATGAAGAGAGCCCACATAATGGAAGTAAGGTATAATCTACAGCAGACCCTATTAATTGGTTTAAGTTGGCAAGTGTCGATGGCCAAATTTGACACTTCTTAGTTTTACTGGGCAAAATCGCTCTGACCGGTTCCCTAAAACCAATCAGGAAAATTTTGTTGATGATCTCAAAATAGAAATTTGACTTCACTATTTCGTAGAGTTCGTCGAGATGGTCAAAATGCATATATAGAATGTCCAAATGGGACTCCAGATGAGTGTGTTATGACTTTGCCAAGATCTACACCTGGTAAAACCAATCATGGTAGATTTCAGACTGGTTTTTGGCTGTGTAATCTGAGTAGGAGTTGTATTTTAGCGATTAGTATATGCCTTGACTCCATGTGTTATTCATCTCTCGTCTCCATGGCCTGAGGGGGCGCCCTAGCTGGCCTATCAAGCGTAGGGCATAGACCTGTGCTCATGCCCTGACAGGACCCCTCCTAGACAAGTGTTCAAGAGATTCTGAGTGTCTTGATGCGCGACCCATTTTCATGTCATCATTTGTATCATTAGTTCATTACTGATTAAAGCAACATACCATATTGGAATAGTGTGCAGCCGTAACAACAATTTTCCACCTAGACTATGTGCTTATTGGATAATCAAGAAAATGGACTTACTGACGATGTATTTTAATCCGTATGGCAATCCATCAAACTATATATGTTAGGATGCAATCCATGTGGCTGCATATGTGATTCATGGGAGAAAATGTAAAATATGTGGATTCTTCATTCATTATGAATTTAAATGAGTTCCTCATCTTTCATTCTCTATTTTGTATGTTACAAAATGAGTTATTTCCGAATGATTTGTCCACCAACCATCACATTATTTTGCAAATAATGTTTCCCTCGACTGGATAGATACTTTATATGCGATGGAATGCTTTATATGCTAAATCTGCAAGGTCCAACCAATATCACAAACTCTCTCAAGCATCAAATGTGGCGGCGAGTCTTCCACCAAGCAATAGCGACACACGTTCCCCTGTGCCCTTCCAGGGAACCGTCATATGACTTTGCTTCCTTCATTTTAGTTTACCGAAATGGAATTATACATCCAGAATAAACCTAAAAAAACATGATCCCAGGCGGATACTTGACATGTTCCCCCTCGCCCAGGCCCGTCGCAAGGGAAGCGAAAGCCAAGATTTGCTTTATCGGGTATCAGACGGGAACTGCGAGCAAATAAAACACCTTTCAAAAGTATTAATACAGCCACATGGATGGTAAATGCGTGAATGTGATGGACTAAAAAATCCGCGGTTCCTAATGGAATAGGTAACAAAGCTACTTTGCCGCCTACAGCTACTAACTCGCCGCCTCCCCACGTTAAGCTGGTACTTGTTGTTGCACCAGGAGCTGCAGAGATACCGGATTGTGCGGGTAAGCACTAAGCAGTAAAAAAATGGGGTTACCCTATAGGAATGGTAGGCACCAGGAGATATCCTACTGCAGCGTGTCTCAAACTTCTGAATTTCAGTGGACATGTTTGGTCGTGGAATGTCTGCCCAAGCGACCAGAAGATGGTTGCTCCATCCGCGTTACTCATCTGTTGTAGAAGAGGAATGCACAAGGGTTTGCGTGCAGCTGACGATCATTGAGAACAGTCCTTAGCTTGCTCATCGGACTACGTACCTTGTCTCCATCTTCTGTGGAGCGCGGATGTCGCCAAAACAGAGTACCACTTTTCCTGTCTGATGGGAGTAACAGGATGATGTGAAGGTTCTTGGAGCTACTGCTACCGTTTGCCAACACTGTGTAAATTAAGCAAACATAACTGATGAAGCATTTATTAATCATAATAAGTTGGTGTTGGGATCTTCTTTGAATTTCTCTGCTCGTGACTCAGTTACTCGACTGCTTCCAAATTTTCTTTCGATTGTGCATGTACAAATACCATGATTCAATGTCAGCATGAGATTTGGGCGCTCTTCATTATCTATAACTAACAACTATCATTATGTGCCTGTGCACATCTGCATGAAGTAACTTGTGTCGTTTGTACTTGGGGCTGCCGATCTGCACTTGTCGGTTTGTCCAGAATTACCAATAAAAGCGCCGTAGGAAATCACAGGCTGTGCAAACAATGGGCCCATCTATGGCTGCTTTCAAGGCCCTCTGCTCCATGGCCCATTTGTGTCACACACAGCCACTTGGCCCAGCAGAAATTCGTTGCTGTCCAGTGAGACCAACGGTTGTACACACTAATCCGCTATGTATTAGTCCTTTCCAGTACGGATGACCAGTCTTCAAAACCCATTGTAAAATTGGTGTTTATCCAGCATTCCAGATATTGCTTCGCCCTCTGTTTCTCCTCTACTAAAAAAGGGTTGACGATGATCGTAAACAACACATAATGGCCATGGTTGTGATGGGTGCAGTGGAGAATTTTTTTTTTGTTAGATTTGCTTGTAATGTTTTTCTTTGATTGGTGTTTTCTGTACAGCGCTTTGTCTTCCTGAGTACCAAATGTACAAATTAATTGATTTGTCTTCCTGAGTACCTTAATTTACAAATTAAGTATGAAATGCTCCATGGATCTGTCAAAAATGAACTATCATCATAACCCTAGGCGGGGCTTTCATTCTTTCTTACAACAAGTTAGCATAAAAAAAGGACTAAATGTGAACAAAATATGTTTTGTGGTTTCCCGCAGTGGTAGGTACATACGCAAAAGCCTTATTACAAAGTGATTAAGTTCGTGTGAATCAATTTGCAAAAAAAAAAAAAAATAAATGGCATTTGCCTTTGTGGAGGGTCGAAGAAAACAATATTATTCCACCACTCGGAAAACACACATAATATTAAGTATGCAAACCCATTAGGTACAAAATTAGAGATAAACAACTATCACACGTAATGACTAATAGACAATCATAACGTACTTCTATGGTGGTGCTTATTAGTGAATACGAATTGCTTGAGAACAATCAGAAAATTTCATACACTGAATAATTTAATTAAATATGTGTTATGGCTCGGCGGCAGGGGCCTTTTTTTACCCAGGGCACAAGAAGAGGACCTAGCCTTTTTCTTCTTTCTTGCCTACTCAATTAGTACATCTCCTCTCCTTATATAAAGAGACTAATTTAACATCTCCTTATATAAAGAGACTAATTTAACATCTAAGAAAGAGATCCGATCTTATCCTTAATGGGTGACTTAATATTCTAAGACACCAGGTAGAAAAGAACAATGATAGTTATGACGATAGATGGCCTTTTTATTTAATATTGTAGTTAATTAATAGTCTTGATTTAATCTAGCTGGTAGACAATTCACTTGGGCAAACGAATTGGTTTTTCCAACATTGAGAGACTAAATAGTTTATCCTACAATGATTGTAGAAACACTGACAAAGGAAATTTCAGACCAAACACCTCTGCTACTAGATACTGCAAGCTTGTCTCCAAAAGCAAATAAGCATAGTTAAAATTTGAACTTGGCTGGCTATTGCAAGATGGTTTTTTGACATAGTGCGAGAAGTATGGTAGAAAGAAGATAATGGGTCAACTTTGCTGCAAATTTGGCAACATAAGATAAGGAGACTAAGATAATATTTGCGAGGGTAGGCAAAACACATAAGTGGTGTTTAGAAAAAAAGAAAACAAGGAAATACTTTGTAAATTAGAACAATTGGACAAAAAAAGCTGAGAAAGTGATTTTACAACAACCTGATGTGGACTTAAAACATTGTGTAAATGAAAGGCTTTTCCATATGTTACGAGAAGAGGAAATAAAATTGTACCAGCATTCCAAGACAAAATTTATTGAACGGAGATAGCAATAACAAATATTTCCAACTAGTAGCGAATGGTAAATATACACCAACAAGAATCTTCCATCTTGGAGATGATAAACAAACCATACGAGGGGAGATGACGAATTAAAGTCCTATATTACTCAATATACTCAAGATGTCTTTGGACCTTTGGATAATGAGGGCTATAGGATGGTTGAAGATGGTATTGATGATATACCACAAATAACAGACTGTGAAAATGAAAAGTTAGTAGCAGACTTTATGGACGAAGTTAAACGAGCAATTATTCAAATGAAACATGATAAGGCACCGGGCCGTTTTCCAGCTGAGTTATACCAAATCTGTTGGGAGGTCATAAAATATGACTTAACGAGGTTGTTCCACGAGTTCCACAATGAAACTTTACCACTCTTCTGTCTAGACTATTGGAGTTATAACCTTGTTACCTAAAGTCAAAGATGCCACACAAAATACGCAATTTCGTCCTATCTGTCTCCTTAATGTAAGTCTCAAAATCTTTACAAATATGGCAGTCAATAGAATCTCAGATATTTTGGGAAATGTAATTGGCTCTTAGAAAACTGCTTTTATAGCAGAAATAGGAGATGGGTCGTTCCAGCTCGGCAGTCTAGTAGGAATATCAGGGAAGGGGATGTTATTTTACATGAAACCTTACATGCATAGAAAGAAATTGAATGTAATCATTTTAAAGCTCGAATGTGAAAAGGCATATGACAAAATTAAATGGTCTTTCTTGCAACAAATGATAAGAATGAAAGGTTTTGATCCACTGTGGTGTGAGTGGATATAACACTTCGTAACCAAAGGTAGTCTGGGAATAAACATTAATGATGTTATAGGCAGGTTCTTCAAAACCAAGAACGGATTAAAATCGGGAGATCCATTATCACCCATCTTTTTTTAACTTGTCAGCAGATGTGCTTGCTGTCCTTATATCCAGAGCCAAGGAAGACGGCCAAATAAGCGGCCTAGTACCACATTTAGTTGACTATGGACTTTCGATTCGTCAATATGCAGACGACACCATATTGTTTATGGAACATAATTTTGAACAAACTAGGAATATGAAGTTATTATTAAGTTCTTTTGAATAATTATCTAGCTTGAAAATTAATTTTCATAAAACAGAATTATTTTGTTATGGAGAAGAGAAAGATCATGAAGTGGAGTATACGCAATTATTTGGTTGCCAGATGGGGGACTACCCCTTCAGGTATTTAATTAGGAATACGGATGCGTCATAAGATAATAAGTAATGGAGACTGGAATGTTATCGAGGGAAATTTTGAAAAGAAATTGAGTTCATGAATGGGCAAACACTTGTCTTATGGACGTCACCTGGTCCTGATAAACTTAGTACTTGGCAGTCTTGCTCTATTTATGCTTTCATTTTTCGAAAAAAATGGGAGGTGCTAAAATATTAGACTAATGTAGTTCTAGATTTTTTTGGCAAGGGGGGATGGGCATAAGAAGAAATATATACATGCTAAATGGTCCATGCTTTGCAGACGTAGAGACCAAGGTGGTCTAGGTGTTGTGGATTTAGATATCTAAAATAGACGTCTTCTAAGTAAATGGCTTTACAAATTGATCAATGAGAATGGATTATGGCAGCAAGTTTTGAGAAATAAATTAAGGCTTAGTATAAAACCCGGGGATTCCCAATTTGGTCAGGCTTCATGAATGTCAAAGATCAAATTTCAGAGCTGGGAAAGTTTAGTTTACAAGATGCCAATCAAGTCTCATTTTGGAAGGAACAAAGTTTAGGTGCTACTGGTTTGATGAATCAATACCCCATACTATATAATATAATAAGAGATAAACATATTACAGTCTCTGAGGTGTTAGGTTCTGCTCCATTAAGCATTTCTTAATATAATATAGTAAGAAATAAACCCTACTCCCGCGGTCCTCTAATATAAGGCGCTTCAAAGTTCAAATTTACAAGGCATTCTACGTACATTTAAATTATTATTGTTTATTTAAACCTACCCCCGGTTTAGTATAATTGGTTTGCTACCCAGTGATTATTGTTGGGACCCACAATTGTGAGACAATCGAATAATCCAACTTTTCGCGTTATAACTAAGAGATATACGTGTCTTTTGTCAGTATTTCAAATTCGCCCTGAGAACTCTAGGATAATTTGTGTTTGAGGATGGAGGCCCTGGAGCCCATTTTTTTATAGCTGCTATTAACTAGGTATGCAATAACATGCTTCTTCTTTATGACATCCAATCTGGGGAGCAGCCAGAATTGGCTTCCACCCAGGGGTGGACTCCTGAACAGGTGCTAGGCCAGCGACATTTGAGCCAAATTCTAAAGCTTTTGTTTCTAGGAACTATACATATTTGCCTCGAATATACTGTAGTGGACCTGTGCTGTAGCACACCCAGCACCGCCCGGGCTCCGTCCCCGCATCCAAATTCTAAAGCGATGGAATGCTTTATACATATGCTAACTCTGCAAAGTCCAACCAATATCACAAACTTTCTCAAGCATAAAAGTATGGCGAGTCTTCCACCAAGCAATAGCGATATGTCCCCCTGTGCCCTTCCAGGGAACCGTCATATGACTTCTTCGTTTTAGTTTGCAGAGATACTGAGATTGTGCGGGTAAGCACTAAGCAGTAAAAAACAATGGGGTTACCCTATAGGAATGGTAGGCACCAGGAGATATCCTACTGCAGCGTGTCTCAAACTTCTGAATTTCAGGGGACATGTTTGGTCGTCGAATGTCAGTCAGAGCGACGAGAAGATGGGTGCTCCATCAGTGTTGCTCATGTATTGTAGAAGAGGAATGCACAATGGCTTGCGTCCAGCAGACGATCATTGAGAAGAGTCCTTGCTTGCTTACCGGACTACGTACCTTGTTTCTGTCTTGGTTTGGACAGCTGGCCGAACAACCTTGTGCGAAACATACACTCGGTAATAGTTTTGCTGCTGTACTCAACTCAAGAGTGGACTGATACTTCGATAGATTTTAAAAGCAAGGCATGTGACATTGCATATCTGCATAGTTCTATTTGCAGCCCAACCGTTTGTGCTACTCTCTTCTTGATAATGTTATTTATTTGTGGCATAGGAGTAGCATAACAGAGTACCACTTGTCTTGTCGCTGATGGTGTACCAGGAAGATGTCAATGTTATTCGAGCATCTGCTACCATTTGCCAACACTGTATAAATTAAGCAAAAAAAACTGATGAAGCATTTATTAATCATAATTAGGTGGTCTTGGGATCTTCTTTGAATCACTCTGCTCGTGATTTAGTTACTCGACTGCTTCAATTTTCTGTTGATTTTGCATGTACAAATACCATGATTCAAAGTAAGCATGAAATTTTGGTACTCTTCATTACCTTTCACTAACAACTATCATTATGTACTTGTGCACATGTTTATGAAGTAACTTGTGTCGTATTTTTGGGGCTGCCGATATGCATTTGTCTTATCCGGACTTACCTACAAAAGCGCCATAGGAAGTCACAGGCCGTGCAAATAATTGGCCCATGTATATGGCTGCTTTCACGGCCTTCTGCTGTCACCGTCCACGGCCCATTTGTGTCACATACATCAGAACAGAGGCGAGCTACTTGGCCCAGCAGAAAATTGTTGTCGTCCTACTCCGGTGACACCAACGGTTGTAAGGCAAGTCTCGGTGGGAGGGTCATGGGAGTGTCACAGACATTAAATTTGATAACATGTACCAATAGTATTATGAGAGAGAAAAGAGGAGGGTCATGAAATGTGAGAGGAGGGTCATCACCATAACCCTCCACTGGCACAGTTCTTAAGATTCTAATCTAGGTAACTGTGTCGATGACCCTCCCACTGAGACTGGCCTAACTAGGGGTGGCAAACAAGCCTGCTCGGCTAGTTAAGACTCGGTTTGTTATGACTCGTTTAATAACATGATAGTTCGGCTCGACTCATTAATGTTAATGAGTTAAAAGTTGAGTTTGTCTCGATTCGTTCTAAAATCTCGAACCGGCTCGTTTGGCTCGTGAGCCGAACACCATTCAATATATTAATGTAAAAAATTAATTGTGTAGTAACCCAGAAATGATAATTTGATCATGTTTTTTTTGCGAGTAATTTGATCATGTTAATATTATCTGAAAGCATAACTCTCGATGATATTATAAAAATAAGTAATAAAAACTAATAAATTAAAATAATGTAGATGTTTAAAAACTTGAAATAGACTCAGTTAATGCTAGATTTGACTTACAAGTTGAATAATAAGTTTATTTTAGCAAAAAAATAAAAATACTACTATACTAATAACAATTAAATTTGGTGCTATCATATTTATCGAGCCTAATGAAACTATCGAACTGCTCACAAGCAGTTTACGGGCTAGCTCGTTTAGAAAAAGAGCTGAAAATGAAGTTTGGCTCGTTTCATTTAAGAGGTCGGGTCGAGCTGAACTAACTCGAACCTATAAACGAGCGGAGCCAAGCTCATGAGCCTCGAGCTTTTCTCTCAGCCCTATTGTATTACTCCTTTTCACTACGGGTGATGATCAGTTTTCAAAAGCCATAGTAGAATTGTGTTTATCCAGCTTTCCAGATATAGCTTTCTCTCTGTTTCTCCTCTGCTAAAACAGGGTTGACGGTGATTGAGAACAACAATTAACTGCCATGGTTGTGATGGATGCAGTGGAGATTTCTTTTTTGTTAGATTTGGTTGTAATTTTTTTTCTTTGATAGGTGTTTTCTGTACAGCGCTTTGTCTTCCTGAGTACACAGTTTACAGATTAAGTATGACATGCTCTATGGAGTCTTTGTCAAAAAATAAACTATCATCATAACTCCTATGGGCAGGGCTTCCATTCCTTCTTAGCAACAAGTTAGCCTCAAAAAGGACTAAATGTTCAAAGTCAAGGACAATTAGTTTGTTCTAGATTAGCTGTTGGGTTTAGATTTAATTATGTCTCCAGACTGCGCTATATAGTACTCTCGCTATTTTAAAATATAAGCCATTTTGAACTTTTCTAGATACATACACACTTCATTGTCCCCACAAAGAGTGCAATTTTAGCATTTGAAATTTATGGCACAAAAGAGTGCATTTGTGATTTCTACACATCCTAAATTTAATTGCATATTTGCATATGAATCAATTATATAAAGTTTTCTTTTACCAAGGTGCACCCACATTTAATTTATAGTTTTTTTCTTTTCAAGATGTACTTTTCTTTCCAAGGTAGGTGCACATTTATTTTCCTGGATTTTTCTTGCTTTTGAAGATTTGGTTCATCAATTCTCGGTTGATTAATTAATCGCTTTAATGATGAGCATCACAGTCATTTCTTATGACTACTAATCTGTCTTTAAAATCCAAAAAAGAACAGAGGAAGTAGTTGAATATATCTTGTATTTAGGTTCAAATAAAAAAACTATGCATCTAAAAAGCTAAAACAACCTATAATTTAAAAACCAACAAACGAGTAAATGAGCTTAGATAGAAGGGGTGAATGACCAAGATGTGCTTATATTAGTGGATGGATGGTGTACATGCACAAATTGATACTGTGGTTGCCAGATAGTTGGTCCATCTTGAACTGACGTGTTATGTCTTAGATTCTTCATATGGAAAATAAAATAATTACCCACTGCCATGACAGTCATACGTGTGTGCCAAGGAAAATTGCTAGTACCCATGACACCGTTTTGGTATTTCTAGATACATAGATTGTGCTATGTATCTAGACATAGTATATATGTCGGTGCATAGCAAAAGATATGTATCTAGAAAAGCTAAAGCAACATATAATTTGGAACGGAGGATGTAGTCTTGTATAGCTAAAGACCACGAAAGAAGTAATAACTCCTGGTTAATAGTGCTAAACTAGAATATACATATCTATGCGACTCCTATGTCACAAATAAATAACATTATCAAGAAGGGAGTAGCACAAACGGTTTGTCTGCAAATAGAACGATGCACGTATGCATAGTCACTGACTGTCTCGAATTTCATGCCTTCGCTTTTAAAATCTATCAAAGTATCAGTCCACTCTTGAGTTAATAAGTACAGAAGCAAAATTATTACCAACTATTTTTCGCACCAGCTGGTAGCTCACCGGCTGTCCAAAAGCAAGACAATTATATAATGCACTCGACGTCACAATATTTAGTCTCTTCATCACTAGATAAACTAATCACTTTGCTTACGCATGTTCACACGTCATCGGTCGCTTTAGATGGAACGCTACTGCCAACACAACACACTATATACTTGTTTTAATTTCCTTGTCATGTCGACATTCCCGAAAGCAGATAAAACATAAAACTAAAAAAAAGGTCGCTTGAAGGTTTAGAAAACCCCTACACACATTACAAATTAGTAACCAATACATCAACCTATCAATCTGAGCTGTCCTATACCAATCTCCCCACCGGTATAACGGATCAGCTACCTGGAATCTTCTTCATGTTTCTCCAACACCACAGATCGACCACTCCGAAATCTTGTGCCCACCCACATGCCCAGGAACACTCCAGTGGGACAAATCAGCATCAGAAAGAGACGCTAGAGTGTGATGAGATGAGCTTTACATTCACCACAGTCACTAGTGTTACTTTCAGGCTACGCATGCAGGCGCGCGCGCCCACCACCACCGCGAGAGATTGGCCAAGCCCATCAAGTGGCAGGCTTTGTCCCACGGTCCGACGGCAATCAGGCATCCGAAAGCTGCCGCAGCCGGGGCCGTGTCCGATAGTGTCAAGATCTGCTGCGTGCTGGCCTCTCCGGATCACTTGTTTTCGATCTGACGATGGATGGATAGATACAGCTCCGATCTGATTTCGATCCGCATGTTGTGTGTCTGACGATGTATCTCCTGGCAACCGAAGCTGCCAATGGGCAGGTGCCAACGCCGTGACATCCAGTCATCATCGTCCTGCAGATGATAGATGATGGATCTTTGGAACGTTTCCACGCTGTTCTTGTATCTTATTGTGGTGGTGCATGTACTATGTGTATATACCTGGACATGTCATGTATATGTTTTTTTAGTATAAGCTGAGATCATTGGAGTTCTGACGGAAGCATTTGGCTGAGGGCCGGAGGTCTCTATCTGTCTGCATCGATGGATCCAGTACCGGATCGAAGCAGCAGCACCACCTGATCTGGCGTGTGGTGGATTTCAGCATGGACGTGATCTTTGCTTGGATTCGCGAAGGCCACTAGTTTTGTCGATCGTGGTTCAATTTTTACCGCTCCGTGATATTTCTGGGCAAGAAACGACACGCTGCATGCTGCGGGTGCCCCTTGTGACGACAATAATTTTGATGCCAGCAGAGACTTACTGCAGCAGACGTTTCTGGCACCGAGAGTACCCGACACACAGAAAATCTTTCTCCTCGTGTCTCATGTGTGTCACGAAAGAGACGAATTTTTTTAATTAATATTATTTTCATGCAAAATTACAAAATTAGTGCTCTGATTTGCGAAATTACAAATCTGTGCTATTGTCGTCTGCTGGGTGGACGAAAAATGAGATTTCGTCTACCCAGCGGATGAAATATAGGATTTCGTCTACCCAGTGGACGAAATATAAGACTTCATCTGCTGGTTGGACGATTTTAGATTAATCGTCTACCCATTGGACGAAAATAGGACCCAAGGACGAAAACCTGCAAGGGCCAGACATTTTCGTCGGCCTGGCAGACGAAATCATGATTTCGTCGATCCGGTGGACGAAATTTTGAAATTTCGTCGATCCGGTGGACGAAATTAGCCGGACCACATCACCACGTCCCGTGAACGTCCGGCCCCGCCCGTGGCTCTCTCTCTCGTCGCCGACTGGATCTGAGGCGACGACGACCATGCTGGACAGCGGCGGCTAGCGCGGGCGCCGGGCTGCAGCGGTGGACGAGGCTGCTGGCAGCGGCGGCAGGGCGAGCCGGGGGCGGCGGCGGCAGGCGAGGCGGGCGGCTGCGGCAGGGCGACGCGGGCGGCGGCTGCAGGCGAGGCGGGCGGCGGCGGCAGCGGGCGTTGGCTGCAGGGCGAGGCGGGCGGCGGCAGCAGGCGGGCAGGGCGCGCGGCTGCGGCAGCAGCGCGGGCGGCGGCTGCAGGGCGAGCCGGCGGCAGAGGCAGCGGCTGCAGGGCGCGGGCGGCAGGAGGTAATATTTTTTTTCTTTTTTCTAGTTTTTGTAAATGGTAAATATTGTATTAATATAAATAGATGATTATAGGTTGTGAATGTTGATGTGTGTTTATCATCCTGCGATTAACAAGAACAAACACATGAATGTATTGGTCATTTTACGATGAACAAGAAAGAGCATGTGAATGTATTGGTGATTATGCGATTAATAAGAAAAAAACATATGAATAGGATATGAGGCAGGGGATGGAGTTAAATTGATATTGTGGTGTTGTTTTTTATCATTGTGTTAGAAGGAACTATAAAATGCAGATGCCAACTATTAAATTGTTATAATGTAAGAGTTTGTTTGTGTGTCAGGTGACGGAGATGTCGAATTTAAATGAACTTAGGATATATTATGGGAGTGGAGACATCTGTTACGGTCCATGTGGGGTTGATCTCAGTGCATTCGCAGTAACAACTCTTTCGCATCCAAACCCAGACGAAGCTAATATTCAAGATCTAATTGATTGGTTTGTAGCCTGTTTTCAAATGGATGCACAAATTTATTCAGTTATGGTTAAGTGCTTATATCTTCGGAGTTTGAATCCATTGTATTATGAGCTGAAGGCAGCCGACAGGACGTATATATGGAGAAAATGGGTTCAGTGGTGTAGGAAGCACAACGTACCATTAACTATTTTGGTGCAACCATGTGCAAAAGGGACAGATGTGGGACAGAGTAGCTCGTCTTCCCAAAGGGTGGAGAATGATAATATTTCTGCTTGTAAGATCTCGGAAATGCCCGAGACAGAGAACATTTCTGTGGGTGAGATCCCTATTGAAGGGCTAGACATAAGTGAGCCGCCTAGGAGGCCGGTGGAGGATGTTGATGGTTTGGCTGATGCTGGCGAGGAGGTTGAAGAAATAGTGGAAGAGTTAGAAAGGGAGGACCGCAATACAATGATTGAGGACGCAAATTTGCATGAAAATGAAAGTAGCGATGAAGAAGAAGATTTTGATGAAGAAGAGGTTGATGAAAACGATGGAAGTATTGGCCCAATACCAGAACAATGGAATAGGACAGATGGAGCAACAATGGAAGTTGCGGATATACACCAATCTCGCACTATGTATGGTTGCAGCATGATAGTGATAGGCCAGTTGTTTCCAAATAAGCAAGAATTGAAGGACACAGTGTCAAGGTGGACGGTCATGTCACTTAGGGAGGTGTGGGTTCAAACTTCGAGCCCAACAAAATATAGCGTAAAGTGCAGAACTAGTGGATGTACTTTCTACGTCCATGCATACAAGCTAAAGAATGAGCTGCAATGGATAGCTTCGAAGGTAGAGGACCATACATGTACACTACAGAATCTAGGTGAGACACACCGCAATCTGACTGCATCTTTGATTGCAAATGAACTATACAGCGAGATAATTGAAAAGAAGGAAATGGAATGCTCTCATATCCAAAATGCTATACGATGCTAATTCAAATATAAAATCAGTTATCAGAAAGCCTGGCGGGCAAAGCAGTTGGCCCTAGAGAAACGATGGGGTAGTTATGAGATCATATTCCAACCTTCCACGTGTGCTTGAAATCCTGAAGGAGAGGAACCCTGGCACGTACACTGCTTTTAAGGAAACGATAATTGCAGATGCACCAAATACCTTCAAACGTGCATTTTTTTCTTTAGGGCCATGCATCGGTCATTCGAGCATTGTCGCCCGTTGCTCTGTGTGGATGGTACCTTCTTGACTGGCGAGTATAAAGGACAGATCCTCACTGCAATTGGAGTTGATGCAGACCAACAAATTCTTCCAATGGCATTTGCCTTTGTGGAGGGTGAGAACAGGGGTAGCTGGTTATGGTTCCTAAGACACGTGGGACTCGCACTGGTTCCGATCATACCACAGTCCCTGGTATACCCAGGACACGTGGGACTCGCACTCCACCACGCGGTACGTACTACACATATTTCATTTGTTGCATTTACATATTTTCTTCTGTAACATATAATTCTTACTACGCGTAGGCGGACCTGGGTATGGACATAGAGCGTGACACACTTCAGTACCAGGCACTACTCCGTCAGCGGGACTCAAGCGGTGCGCTTGATGATATCATTGAGATGTTCGCTCGTATTGGACAGAAGGCTAAGCGCCTTGTGGAGGTTGTTACTTGTAGACAGACAGAGGACGTAGTACGGGACCGTCGTGGGTCATCGAGGCCACCATGACCTCCAGGGATGCAGCGCCACATCCACACTCCTCCGGCTCCTGACCAGGCAGGAGGTTCAGGTTGGCACGGATCACCGATTATACCTATGGCAGGCCCGACCCAGCAGGCTCCTACCTTTGTTGCTGCACCTTCTGTGCCTTTTCAGGGATATACCTCTCATGCGTTCAACCCCGTACCATCAGGTTCGTCTTATTCAATAAATTCGTTCTTCGTATACGACGATTACTATTTAATTGACTGTAATGTATAATCTAATTCAATACAGTTCCGCCACCATATGAGGCTAGACATGGTGCTTCTGGGTCTTCACACACAGGCTCCGATCCATTCGGGTCCCTACCTGAGGAGGAGGACTTGGCACAGTACTTCAGCTACCCACAGCCTACTCAGGTCACACAGGAGACAGTGGATGAGGCATCCACACCCGTGGTTGCTGGTCCTCCTCCACTAAGACGGGAGATTAGGCCGGCAGCCCGCTACTCACCGGCAGACTACGAGAACCGGAGGGCCCCGGCATCAGCGCGAAGGCCGAAGCGCTAGAGGGGACAGGGACAGGGACGAGGAGGGGCTCCACAGTAGGTGTAGACTTTTATGTATCATTGCAGACATTGCGTTCGTAGGACTATGCATGCTATGATGTATCTTTACAGACTATGATGTATCCTTGCAGACTTTGATGTATCCTTGCAGACTATGATGTATCCTTGCGGTCGTACACTACTATAGGATAGGCCGGTGCAGGCTATGACACGTTCGTACGCTACTATAGGATAGGCCGGTGCAGGATGGGACCCGACACCATGCCATGCATCAGAACGATTGAACAACACAAGCTACTGCCACCTATTGAATAGGCTTTTCAGAATGCACTACCACCTATTCAATGTCACAATTCGTGGAACACGTCCACTGCACCGATACAAAATCATGCCTATAAATAGGGCGGCACCCCTCACATTCATTCAGCAACATAACTTCACACCGAAGAGCCACACATTCATAGCAGTAGCAATGTCTGGAGGGTCCGGCTCCGGAAGGGGAAAGGGGGGGAGGAAGGCATCTGCCATTGTGTGGGAGGGGTCTCTTGGTCCAGATGAGTTTGGGGAGGCGGTTAAAGAGTTTCCAGATGAGTGCAAGAGTGATTTCAATAAAGACCGCCCTCTTAGATCATACGATAACCGAAGAGAGGAATGGCCGAAATGCAAGCATGGTGAGGATTGCTTAGTGCAAATGATGGCCGATAGTGATGACGGAGGTCATCGTTTCTTCAAATGCCCACGAGCATGGGTACACATATTCCATTTCTGTTGCTTTGTTTATATATTTTCACATTGTTTGCAACAACTGATGATATCTTCTATGCAGTCCTCCAAGGCCACAGAAAACTGTCGCTTTACAAGGTGGGTCGATCCTGCTCCTTTTCATCCACTTCAGGAGTACATCTACTACCTACAGAATCGTCTCTTCGATTTAGAAAAGAACATGAGCAGCGGTAACCAGGATGACAACACCAATTGTGACGGTTCTGAGGAGGCATTGTGCACGGACCCAGATTGCACATGCGCATGCCACAAGAAGGATGGACAGATGCCGCCAAAGTCTCCTCCGCCGCCCCCGCCTCCAATGGGTGGATACTATGGAGAAGGTGCCACACAATTTTCTATGTGGAGACATTACTAGGAGTAACCTATCGTAGTTACGTGCTGCACCCATGTTCTTGTGGTTCGTTTCAATTACCTAAGGCATGTTAGGTTTAGCAACGGCACTTGCTATTGGCAAAACGCCGCACATGTCAATGCAACTTGTAAT
>OAMR01000649.1:115381-125830 GCA_900205405.1 Echinochloa crus-galli | reverse complement strand
ATGCCGCCAAAGTCTCCTCCGCCGCCCCCGCCTCCAATGGGTGGATACTATGGAGAAGGTGCCACACAATTTGCTATGTGGGGACATTACTAGGAGTAACCTATCGTAGTCACGTGCTGCACCCATGTTCTTGTGGTTCGTTTCAATTACCTAAGGCATGTTAGGTTTAGCAACGGCACTTGCTATTGGCAAAACGCCGCACATGTCAATGCAACTTGTAATAGAATGTTTATATAAGAGGTCAATGGTTCTACCATCCTCTTTGTCGTGTATTTCATTCGCTGCTAGGCAGCTACACAATCTAAAGTTGGGAAGTATTTCACCACTACGTACCTTTTTGTGAGTATATATATGTCAATTCACCAATATGGAGTAATTAAAGGTTTGTTTCGAATTTTATATTTTTTTTAACCTAAAGGAACTAAATTTCATCTATCTAGTAGACGAAATATGGTTTTCGTCTACCAGGTAGACGAAATTACCTATTTTCGTCTATCTGGTGGACGAAATTAGATTTCGTCCACGAAAATAGATTTCGCCATGCGGGAACATTTTCGTCATGCATGGTCGTCTGCTGATTAGACGAATTAAATTTCGTCTACTCAGTAGACGAAAACTCCCTATCTTCGTCCATGCAGTAGACGAAATCGTGTTTTTGTCTACCCATTAGACGATATTCCAATTTTCATCCAGTGGGTAGACGAAATCTCATTTTTCGTCCACCCAGCAGACGACAATAGCACATATCTGTAATTTCGCAAATCAGAGCACTCATTTTGTAATTTCGCATGAAAATAATATTAATTAAAAAAAATTCCGAAAGAGACTATTCCCAGTAGCCTAGCCATCCACAGTCGTGGCCCAGGGTAAACAACACAATCACTATCTTATTGAAGTATTACTTCATACTCCTTGAGTGTGTTTTTCTATTATATTTGATTTGATTTGATTTGATTTGTTCCCCAAGGACTGCTGGTGGGTTATGATACTCTCTAGCAAGACACAAGCGTATATAAAGATGTAAGTATACATAGTAAACGCAACGTAGGCCCCAGCAGGTGTATAAATATATGTATGGGTCGAAATATATATAGACATCACTGACAGCGAAAGCATCCTTTTGGGAGCAAATAATTGCACTCCACTACCTTATTGTAATACATGGAGTCCACTTCATATGCATGTCACCATCTGGCTGGGCTCTAAACAACGGCGCACCAATCTGTACCAACATCCCCTGGAAATATCCCTTAAATACTCAATCGAAGCCACTTAAACAAGCTGGAAACCCATCACCAAATCAATCTCCCGCTCATCTCATCATCATGGACACCAACACCACAGCAGCAGCCGTCAAGCAGCAGCACCACCTCCATACCCACCTGCTGGCCCAGGAGGAGCAGCAGCACCTCCCCTGCGCGCCGCCGTCGCCGCCACCCGTCGCTGACAACGTCGTGCCACCGGCGCTCGCCAAACACCGCGCCGCCGCGCGCCGCCCGCTGCTGCTCGCCACGACCTACGCCGCGCTGTTCGTGGGCTCCCTGTCCTCGAGCTTCCTCTCCCGGTTCTACTTCGCGCACGGCGGCGCCGACCGGTGGCTCGCGACGCTGGTCCAGTCCGCCGGCTTCCCGCTGCTCCTCCTCGCGCTCCTCCTCGCTCCGCCGCCGCCGCCGCCGGGGACGAGGACGACGAGGAGGCGGCTGTTCGGCGGGTTCGCGCCGCGGCTGGTGCTCTACTGCGTGCTGCTCGGGCTGGTGATGGGGCTCAACAACCTGCTCTACTCGTGCGGCACCTCCTACCTGCCCGTCTCCACCACCTCGCTGCTCCTCTCCATGCAGCTCGCCTTCACGCTGGTGCTCGCCGCCGCGCTCGTCCGCGTCCCGCTCTCCTTCGCCAACGTCAACGCCGTCGTGCTCCTCACCCTCTCCTCCCTCCTCCTCGCCCTCCGGCGCGACGTCACCGGCGGCGGCGGCGGCGATGGCACCGGCGCCGCCAGCAGCAGCAGCAGCCCGGACTACATGCTGGGGGTAGCGGCCACGCTCGGCGCCGCGCTGCTCTTCGCGCTATACCTGCCGGCGGCGGAGCTCGTGTACCGGCACGGCGGGGTCACCGGGTTCCGGATGCTCGTGGAGGCGCAGGTGGTCATGGAGGCGGTGGCGACGGCGGTGTCGGCGGCGGGCATGGCGGCATCATCGGGTTTCAAGGGGGCGCCGTGGGGCGGCGTGGAGGCGACGTGGGACCTGTCGCCGGCGGCGTACTACGCGGTGGTCGGGGCGGCGGTGCTGAGCTGGCAGATGTGCTTCTTCGGCACGGCGGGGACGGTGTACCTGACCACGTCGCTGCACGGCGGCATCTGCATGACGGCGCTGCTGGCGGTGAACGTCGCCGGCGGCGTGGTGGTGTTCGGGGACGCGTTCGGGGCGGAGAAAGGCGTGGCGATGGTGCTGTGTCTGTGGGCCTTCTCCTCGTACGTCTATGGAGAGTACAGGAAAGGTGGCAAGTCGTCGCTGGAGGGGGGAGGTCACGTCAACTTCGAGGCTCTGGATCGGGTTTAATTAGAAAGTTGTATAACTTTTTCTTAGTGTTTTCGTCTACTGTAATCTCAAAATATATTGCACATATTATATATGAACCCGGCTTGTAAATTTAGATAATTGATCTAGAGCTAGCAGAGATCAACAATAATACTGAGAGCGAGGGGTCCTACTGAAAACCATTCACTCGATCATGTGATGACGTCCTTGGATAGGGACCCAACATTAACCCATCACTAAATGAATTGAATGGTCTTTGGTACCGTTCTCAGCATGACGCGTCATTGGTAATAATAAGGACGGGCTGTGTTGACCTATCACTGACGGTCTTCTTATGGCCCTTTTAGAGATACTAGCTCCACGGTTAGAGGTAGTCAATAAATGGGGAAAAAATTGAGGACGCGCTGTGCGTACAGCGCGCGGTGCGTGCCCCGCGCATCGCCGCCCGTGCGGCATCCAACGGCCTGACGGGAAGCGCTCCCGCACGCACGCCTGTACGCGGCTCGGCTCGCTCGACTCCGCATCGGCTAGGCTCACTCCAGTGCTCGCGGCGACTCCGATGGCGATGCCTTCGAAGACGGAGTGAAAGCAGAGTGCAACGATGACAAGAATGCTATCGCCGAGGGTGCTCGCGTTGCTCAGCATTGATCCAACCAAATGATCCGATCCGTGGGCCTCCTGCAGGCAGCACAAATCAAGCGACGATAGGATCATAAGGCTATGTATACTGACTGACAGAATATTCAGACTTTTCGAAAGGTATTCTCATACTCATGCGTGAAGAATCAGATAACTGTCGTGGGACACCCAATTTTGTTTGTTTCGATCCAGCCCAACTGAATTTCCCCCTAATCATTCTCAGAACACATCGATAATATGAAAGAAAGACAACAAAAAAAATCAAAAGAACAGGATTGCTGCAAACTGCAGAAACCTGAACTAGCACCCTGTCTTGCATGTGTTGGTGCAATCAGAGTGATCATCACAGGTCACCCAACTAATCACAAATTCACAATGACTACCATTTCCAATAGAAATCAGAGTGATAGAATCCATCATAGAATCAGAGTGATTGGTTTAAGTTAGGCAGTGGTAGAATCAGAGTGATCTATCCACAACAAGTGCAAAAGCACCAAAACTCCTTACAGAAGATAAGCTAAGCTCTGAATCCATCATAAGGACACAAATGAAATCAATTTTTGGAGCTCTCTTAAAATTAGTTAACTCCAACATGTAGCTCAACAAATGAGAGTACAGGTTCACCAATGTTCAGAGATGCCATTTTGCTACTGTGGAGCCAAAGATTAGATGCAAAGTTGCTCAGAAATAAATTTCTAATACAGCTAAATGGTGCTGTTTCAGACTTTACTGCAAGCCGAGCCGCATACGGGCGTGGGGCGGCCGAGCCGAGCCGCGTACGGGCGTGGCGCGGCTGCGTGCGGAAGCGCTTCCCGTCAGGCCGCTGGATGCCGCACGGGCGGCGATGCGCGGGGCGCACACCGCGCACGCGTACGCACAACGCGTCCTCAATTTTTTTCCCAATAAATGTCCATTTACTTCCACAGAAAGTCGTTTTGAGTCAAACATTAGGAATATAAATCATGAATAACATTTAAGTCGTTGAGTTTTGAAATGTGAAAATTATATAAATAGATTGGTCTTAAAAATTACTTTCATAAAGATATACATGTATAACTTTTCAAAAAATATTTTAATAGAAAAGAGAAGTCAAACCTGTGCTTTGATGACCGTATTGCTGTCCTACACGACTTTCTTTACCAATCTGGAGGGAGCACATATATATAGGCCAGCTCTGACATCCGGTGGCGGCGGGGCAAAGCAAGGTTTAAAATTTCCACAAAATTTCATGAACTTTGATAATTTTGGTTGTGTCCCAAAAAAGTCCAAACTTTACTATTACACTTACATATATGTTTAATGTAATATAATACTAAGGATATAAATTTTCTATTGTTTGTGTTTATATTCGTCTACTTAATAGTTGTATAGCTATAAATCATGATAATTATTTGTTAAGATGCAAAAATTTTAGAAAATCATATAATTTAGTGAAGACTCTAACATTATTTTTGTGAATTTTTTCATAAATTTCATGAATTTCGGTGGGGACTAAAATAAATCCGTAACCGATGTCTAGAGCCGTGGAAGCACCATCTTAATGCTTGGCGCAAACAGTCAAGGATGTTTGAAGGTATCCAATATCTAAACAAAACAGAGACATCATACATAGGGTATATAGAAGCTTAAAAGCATGCATAACCGACCCACAAAGAAGATACAAGTGATTTGCAGTGGAGCTCGTGTACCGACACGATGGGGTCACAACTTCAGGTTGATTGTAGAGACGTAAGTGGTTACGAAGTCGGTGTGGACAGTGGGCTTTGGGCTTGCCGTGGGAGCTATCGCATGTGGTGTGTTACGCGGCGGTATGGGCGGCTGTGCTCACCTGGTAGATGTCCTTCTTCGGCATGGCAGGGTCATTGTATCTGATAGTGCCGCTGGCGATAATCGTCTACTAGTTGAGAATTGACTTTCCATGCAATGGGCGTGGACCCTTTAGTCCCAGTTGGGGGCTACAATCGGGACTATCTGGGACTAAAGGGAAGCCTTTTGTCCCGGTTGATACATGCAACCGGGACTAAAGCCCACTCCCGAATAAATGGATCATCGCTCTCCCCCAGCTCGGCCGAGCCACGCACGCATGAACAACAAGTCCGCAGTGTTCATGGCAAGGCCGAGCTAGGGGGCTGGATTTCATATCATTCTTTAATAATTTTGTGGGGATTTTACTCACTCATATGCTCTAAATGCAAGTAACTTCATCGTCCTATGGTCCATAATTAGTATTGTTTTTGTCTTTCTTTGCAAATAGAGAAATCCAAGATTATAGAACTAAAGGCAATGGGCAATATTTTTTATTTATACAACATTGGAGATATAATTTTTTGTTACTTGCATTCATGTATGATTTAAGAGATTTGAGAGATAAGTGAATTGGATTAATTAGATTTTTTAAATTCATATAGCTAGTAAAAAAAATGAGAGAATGGATATATATATATATAATATTGAGAAATAATATATATTTTTCTTGCATAAATAAATGGATGCACTAATGCTACAAAATATAGATCAACTGCAGATCATATTTTTATATAATATAGGAATAGATTCTTGCATAGTATTATATTTATATAGTATTTCTAAATGAATATATTATTTTTTGCATACGAACTGACAACGGATGTACAGTGTTGATGGCCTACATTATTTTCTTGATATGGCCGAGGCAAACAAGAATGAGAAAGGTTTTATATGAAAACACATGCGAATTACCTTTCTAAAAAGACCCTACATGGCCACCCATTTTTGCGAATGGTTTCATGGACAAGTACGTTGTTTGGATAAAATATGGAGAAAAGGGGAATTTATATGGAAAACAATGAAGAAGTAGAGGATGCCCATTTATTCCATGGTGACTTTGGTTATGATACTCAAATGGATGAGGTTGAGGAAGATGTAGGTGATAATGAGCCTATCGATCATCTTGGTAATGCTATCTGTGATGCGTAGGAGGCCACCGACAGTGGAAAGGAGAGGATGAAGTTCCTAGACGACCACAAGGAATTGTTGGACCTCTCTTGTGAAGGTGGATTGAAAAAACTTGGTAGCACACTTGACTTGATGCAATGGAAGGCAAGAAATGGTATATCTGACGAGATTTGGTGAGTTATGAAAGCTCATACAGAAGAAGCTTCATGAGGATAATGAACTTCCATCAACAACCTACGAAGCAAAGCAACTTGTTTGCCCCTGCGATTGGAGGTGCAAAAGATACATGGATGTCCTAATGACTGCATCTTGTACCGAAGTGAGTTATACGTGGGATTTAATGTATGTACGGTATATGGCGCACTGCGGTATAAGATCAAAAGAGACGATCCTGGTGATATAGAGGAGGAGTGTTCCATTAAAAAATTCCCACCAAGGTGACGTGGTATTCTCTTATAATCCCATGACTAAAGCGTTTCTTTAGAAGCAAAGAGCATGCTAAGATGCTGCGATGGCACAATAAGATCACAAGCACGACATGATGTTAAGACACCCTGCCGATGGGTCCTAGTGGAGAAACATCGATCGAACTTTCGAATACTTTGTAAAGGATGCATGGAACGTAAGATTTGATTTGAGTACGGATGGCATGAATCCTTTCGGTGATATGAGAAGCAACCATTGCACTTGGCTCATCACTCTATCTATGTACAATCTTCCTCCATGGCTCCGCATGAAGCAAAAGTAAAATATGATGCCTATTCTTATCCAAGGCCTAAAGCAACCTAAAAATTACATTGTTGTTATGGAACAAAGAAGGTTTACGCACGTGGGATGAGCATCTTAACGGTAGCAACATATTTGATATTGTAAAGAATGTAAAGGTTGTCTTCAAAAAGGAATCTGGTAGCCAACAAGTTCGAAATGAAGACAGAAGGGCAGCCATGTGGAAGAAGCATTCCATATTTTGGGAGCTTCATATTGTAAAGTCTTAGAGGTCCGCAACGTAATTGACTTGATGCACCTAACGAAGAATCTTTGTGCTTGATGAAATGAACATCCCTTTATCTAAAAACAAAAAATCTTTGTGTGAACTTGCTTGAATTTCTAGTTACATACGGGCAGACCAAAGACACATTAGCAACCAAAACAGTGGTGTATGCATAGAGTACGAGAATAAAGGCAATAGATTTTACATGAGTAGCAACCAAAACAATGGTGTATGTATAGATGCCATACACAATAATGGGAAAAAGGAGATATATTATTGGTTCATAGTGGAGATATGAGAACAGAGCTATGGACCTTTTTTGAAGGTGCCGCTGTTTCATGTCAATGAGGGAAGCTAACTGGAGGAGGGGTAACAAAAGACAAGTACTCAATGACAATAGGGGACCTAACAATAATCATGGGTATAGAGATGAACAATTCGTCCTAGCAGCGGACGTGGTTCAGGTTTTGTCAAGGACATGTCTAGCAGGCCAAAGAAGATAAAGTAGGAAACAAACAAGTCACATAATGAGCCAAAGCGGCACATGGTTCTTTTAATGAATAGAAGCATCGCTGGAATCGAGGGAAAGTCATAGATGTCAAAGGATTATGATGAATTTGTCAAGATTCCAACATTCATAGTGACTGTGTAACACCCCAGAACGAGCAGCAACATTCTGGAGCATTACCGCACTACGCTACAACTGCTAGAAGCACTGCAAGAGAGAAATCACAACAGAGTATGCAGAAGCAACAGAGTGTGCATTAACCTAGATGCACCATCCAAACTCATGAACCTGCGGAGGGGGAAAAAGTATGAGGTTTATGAAAAACCTTAGCAAGCAAACTGCTTCAACTGAGTTATTCAAATCACAATTGATTAAGCATCAATTTAATATTAGAAGCACAAGAAAACCAACATATTGAAATAATATATATGACTTTAAGTAGTAAAGTAAATGATAAATACTTCATATCGATGCTTCATAACTTCTGGTGCAATAGTGCAATGCAATTCATGACTTCACTTTTACCCACACATCCCAAGGATGGAAATGAGGGCTGCAACCACATTGCTATATCTCAACGTGCATTGCTGTACCGCTACTTACCGCACCAATCCATCTACGGTTTCTCTTCATACGCATATACAATATGATGATGCAGATGCAAGATTGCAATGCATGAACTTCATATACTTCAATAATCAAAACTTCGGGAGTAAAGCTACAATTGTACCATATAAAACTTTGATACAAAATATAGATCAACTGCAGATCATTTGATTCAGGTGAGGTATTGAAATTGAGTGGACACAATTTAAACAACAAAGTTAAAGCATGTGGACCACAATGCCACGTTTACTTGCCTTCTCCGATGTAAGAAACGTGGGCTAAGCACGATCCGAAGGTGCACTACCTATACACAAATATATCTCGGCACCAAAACAGACACACAAGCATATATGAATTTAATTTGAGCGCTCCTACGCTTGAACCCAATGTCCTCACAAAAACACATCCAAACTAGACATAACAGTAGCACTGCTGCTTCTTTTTTTTGTATCAATTAATTTTGATGGCCAAAACTTCCAAAATTTGGCCAAATGAAAGATAATTTCAGGTCCTACAACTTTCTAGTTATCTCAAGCCATATTAAAAATCATCATCATAGTCTAATATTGAGATTAACCTTAATCTGATAATCTGACAGAAATTGCAGAACATGTCCACCAACATGAACATAACTGGAGCTTCAAAATTCATATTAATATGTACTTTACCAATCCGGGAAGCTTATAAAATTTCCTACAACTTTATGTGTATCAGAAAGTCCAATTCGGACAATAGATTTACATAAACTTGAAGAGAACAGATTCTGTATAGAATCACGAGACTGAATAACTGTCAGAATAAAACCTCAATTTCTCCCTGACCTTAACTCCGATTGAGATGTTATTTATGTCCATGGAAAGATCACAAAGACCTCTATAACTCCTGTAAAGGTTTAATATTTTTTTGATGCCATTAAGACCACGAAAAACTGACATGAATGACAACTGCGCAGATTTACCACCTGCTGAAAAATAGCAACGAGGGTAAAACCTTAATCCTAGCCTTAACGGTGATGAACCCCTCTACACGAATGATCTAAAACATCAAGAAACAGGGGGAAACACTTTCTACAGATGGGGCATGCCTCACCTAGGGTTCCCCCATGGAAACGATGAGGGCCCGTCGATTGCCTCCAACTACATCACACACATGGGGCACCACGATGAACGACGAGGAAGATTGCAATTGAGGGGAAAGCGGAGACGGGAGACGAAGCCCAACCAATTTTCGGGGAGGAACGGTGGTTGGTGGATGTGTTTATGCTAGTTCATGCCTGGATTTTAAGGATATGTTCTCAAAGCCTACAACTTCTCATAACAACGCAACCATGAGACCTAATGGGCTCTAGGACTGGCTAAGTAAATTGTTTCCTCCAAGTTTTATTTGCATTGTAGTGGTTTGTCTGGCACAAGAGGTGGCAACTGTAGTGGATTCTGTTAGGAGTGAAACTTTAATGGTGTGGACAGGCTTGGAGAAGCTTTTGAAAGGCCTTGTAGTGAAACCCAGCCACACATCTTGAAAATGTGATATGTCTAGCTACCCCTAGTAAATGGGATTCATGACTCATGGTGATAGTGTGCAACCTCTGCGGAGTGTAAAACTGATATATCAGTCGTGCTGACGGTCAAGAGCGGCATGTACTTCTTCGTGAGTAGTGGTGCTTAGAGTTGGATATGGTTGCTAGGATGGATTTCGGATGGTTGGTGGCATGCATGGATTTCCGATGGTTGGTGGCTCGGATGGATTTCCAAGGTTCGGTGGCGAGGAGGTGGTGGTTTCACCTAGTAAATAGGTGCTAATGATTAAGGTAAAAAATATAGATTTATTGCTTAAGCGCGAGTTAAACCCTAACGCCTTTCTAATAGCCTCATGTCATATTTTTACTACACCTGCGGAGTACAATTCATTGTACACCCTCTCCTTTCTCCCTCTGCTACCCCACCAGACTTTAGGGACGAATGCAACGAAAATGACGGTTTTCACCAGATGCTTCGTTCTAGGCTGGTGTGCCCCCAGCCAGCTGCCTGTAGAGATGGAGACCACTTCTGCTGAAAGCATGGATATATTTATGCATGTTTTAGACCACATGTCATTTTGTAATAATGTTTATCGATTATATATTAACATTGTGATTGATTCACTAATAAGGTCAGCACATGTGTGAGTTAACTGATTCTGACATACATATAACTGCATTCGGTTTTGTCTATAAAATCAGATTTGAAATGGGTGGTGGT
>OAMR01000649.1:81183-115001 GCA_900205405.1 Echinochloa crus-galli | reverse complement strand
GGGGGGGGGGGGCTTAAAGGGCCCTGTCGCCACCTTGCTTGCGGCCGGACCGGCTTCCATTGGGCTGCTCTGGTGGCGGCGAGGGAGAGCATGAGCATTACTTCATCCGTACATTTTTTTTCAGCCCTGCCAGAAATATTGGACCAAACATTTGCAGGTTCAGAGCCTTTTGCTGCTTCCTATGGAAGCCATTGTGCATGTCGAGCGCTCCTAGCCGAGCATAGTGCGCTTGTCGAACTACACTGCACATAGCAGGACTACCATTAATTTGTGTGGTTATGTGCAAGATCAGTCTCTGTTCTAGCATTTCCGCACGCCACAGGAGAGCCATATGCTTCAAAGGCGTAGCAAGAGACAAGCGGTGTCGAATATGTTTTCCTGGTGCTACTCATTCCGAAGCACAGGTGCACATATCACCTTAACCTATTGATTGAGTGCTTGGTGATGAGGAAATAGGTAGAAGAATAGAGGTAGTGAAAGGCACATCAGAAGTTTAATTTCACCGTTGTGTTTGGCAACGAATCGAGAAGTTATAGCACACAGGCTATATATATACATAATATAGTCCTATATCTCGCCAACAAAACAAAAGAGGGCATAATATATTGTTAATAAGATTTAATGTTTTCTTCTATATAACAATGGGCAAATGTTGGCCGTACCTCATTGATAGTATAACAGAGAGCACTATACTGCGGCCCCAAATTGCCATCCACGTTGTGGTCGTTATAGCCCGTTACAGCTAGCGACGATCGGTCGGTATAGGGTTATAGCAACCCCAACTATTCGTCGCTCTATGTGGCGTCGGGATAACTCTATAGCGACCAACATATCTGCAGTGATCAACACTCAGATATTCATTTGAGGAATACCGATCAACAGGTCAAGTAATCTAGTTAGTTTGGACCAAAAATTGCGCGCGCGTGTAGGCTGGCATTCGCTCCTGAGCTTGCCACTATGCCGACCAATGGGTGTACCTCTATATTTACTTGTGCCGACCGATGCTTCGACTGTAAACGCAAATAGAAATAGCGACCGAACGTCGCTTGGACAATCTCATTGTACTGACCGATGGTTTGTTACCAAGTTTTAGCGACCACACGATTCAGCGTTAATTTAGGGTTGTGGTATAGTGGAGATCGTACCATGCTGCGCATGTTCTAAACTGCTCGATCTACTCAGCTTTGTGTAGCAACATTGCCTAGAGATTATGTTGCCTAGCTCACACTAATGGGCACTTGTTCGCTCACTAATGAAGATACGGGGATCCCAAATATATAAGTCCATGTCCATATAGCGTTATCTGTGAAATGGATCAAATATATGT
This sequence comes from Echinochloa crus-galli, assembly GCA_900205405.1. Taxonomy (NCBI): domain Eukaryota; kingdom Viridiplantae; phylum Streptophyta; class Magnoliopsida; order Poales; family Poaceae; genus Echinochloa; species Echinochloa crus-galli. Next base: position 113,674 of record OAMR01000649.1, on the reverse strand, counting down.
CGACAGTGATTATAGTGCACATTATTTTACCTTATTTTACATCTAGCACTACGTAAATTCATATTAATCAATACACAGTTCATTTATGCGCATCATAACTCTTGCAATGACTCATAGGTAATATAGTCTGTGTTTTTACCATTATAATTTTTGTACCCAAATCATAATTGACTTAAATTTGAGATCCAACGGAGTATTTGGCTTTATTCATGTTTATTTTATTTAATCATGAGGAATTTTGAGCTGTTTTCCAATGTTTGGAGAGGTACCCACACTATTAGAAAACTTCATATTCATCCGCGTATGTTAGTACCAGACAAATTGGAACTAGTACTAATACACACATTTAATTACGGTCCATAAGAACAGTGTCCGTGGGGGCACGTTTACCGGCTGGAGGTTCCAGCCGGTAATAACGTGTTTAGTACCTTAGTTCCGGCTGGGGTCTTGAGTCGGTACTAAATATGTTCTCCTATATATCCAGGCCATTCTTCCTCGAGCTCAAGCACACTGAACTTGCTCGAGCTCTCCTCTTCGTTCATGACGTGTTAGAGGGGAGGTGCACACAAAATTTTTTATTTATACATAAAGACAGTGAAACAACGGTGGAGGATCATAATAAGGTGTTGTATCCAGGTTGCAAACAGGTGCACAAAAAGTTGGAGATGTTGCATTGGAAAGCAAAAAAATGATGTCAGCAATAATGGATTCGAGGAGCTAATGAAAATCGTAAAAAACATGCTTCCCGAGGGTAGCCAACTGCCCCTCATCAACATACAAAGCAAAAAAGGTTGTTTGCCCTCTTGGATTGGATGTACAGAAGATACACGCATGTCCGAACGACTATATCTTTTATCACGACCCTGAAAATGAGAACTTGGATGCCTCTCCGGTTTGCGGCGCATTACTGTATAAGATCAGGAGAGATGATTATAGTGATATTGATGCGCAGCTAGCCAAGAAGGGAGTTCTCGCAAAGGTGATGTGGTACTTTTCTGTAATACCAAATTTGAAGCGCATGTTCTGAAACCAAGCGAACGCAAAGTTGATGCGGTGGCACAAAGAAGAACATAAGCAAGATAAGATGATAATGCAGCATTGGGCAGGCAGTTTAGTATTGGCTAGGGTTACCAGCAGGTACTAAACGTGCGGGGAGTTTAGTGCCATCCAGATAGTACCGACTGGAAAACCGGTACTAACCAGGACGTCTCGACCGGTAGTTGTTTTGGGTGCAGAAATAAATTAGATTAATGGTTGGTCACCATTAATCTAATTCATAATACCTCTATTTAGTTAAGTCTGGGTACTACCTTTGTTCCACCATCCGATTTTTGCCGGGGTGGGTGCCCGTGTGCACGAGGCACCACAACTTATTAATGTTTCAATATTTTTTTGGCAAAAAATGTTTCAGTAGTAGCCACTATAGTGAAACAGCTTGTTCTTTCGTTGAACACGTGCTTTTATGTTTTGCAGCATAACCTTCCTTAACCCTTTCCCCATGTTTCTTTTGCAAAATCAAGGACATTTGCACGCATATGTGCAGTCGCATGTGTGTGATCTGGAGTACAATTGAGGTCGATAGCTCCGATCCGAACGTTAGCTTCATCGTCGATGTATTTTCCAGATGCCGCTCATTTCAAAGCCCACACACAGAAGCATATATCAAGTGATCTCAACAAAATGCTTTGCTGGCTGCCGAGAGAAACGTGAAACATCCTAGGAGGCAAGAGAGAACGCAGCTAACACTGGAGCTACAGTGTAGGCGTGTTGCAAGAAAACTGACGTGTTTATCACTTCACTGCTAGTATATAGTATGTAGTAGTCATATGCTTATGGAACACAAATGCGTATGCCATTTTATTTTATATTGATGTAAAAAGGTGAGCAAAGATTTATACTGCTGTAAACTAACCACGGCAAAATGTGCAACAGTAGGAGCTGAAATATCTTGCCCGTGGCAAAGTTCACTTCTTTTTTTTAGAAAGGGGTGAATTGAAATCATCGTACCTTCTGTCAATCACTCTTCTCCTTTAATTTTTCCATGCGTTTCCTGAAGAATTGTTCTTTTAAGGCATATATAAATGCTGCGTTCCGTTGGCGAACAACAGAAAATGTTGGTAGTCTACCTACATGGTTTGCCCCGAGACTCTATGGGCCCATGGCGAAGATAAAAAATGGGGCCCTCTCATTACTAATTACAGTACTATGTAGTATTATCTTAAAAGATTCATCTAATATTTTACAGTCTTAAAGATATTTGTCAAGGGCTCATCTCCCGTATCATTCGTCTGAATGCATATTTATTCTAGATAACATAGTCATACTAGTGTCTGTTAAAAAAACAATTAGTAATTAAAAGCTAATACAGAACTACGAGCTAGTAGTGATTATCAATTGAGCAAAAAAAACTCTCAAATCCTAATAGTATCCATCATCGATGTCCAATCAATTGATTTGTTGGCAAACGCAAGTCTAGAACTGCAATTGATCCGACATGTGCAATAGTACGTGATCGTCATTCATTAATCAAACATAAAAACAATTTACCTTGTTGCTGTCTTGCTCATGCTACATGGTTGCTTGCTGTCTGCCGTGCCTACCTGCCTGGTGGCTTGTGCTATAGACTGGATCGCCACAGGCATAGGCGCAAGCGCAAAGCACGGCGCCGGCGCAGTTTGTTCTATGGGTGGAAGTGGAACGAAGGATCGACGGATGTGTAATTCCGGCATCGCCCAAGCTACGGTCTCACGGATTGAATCACCGAAAGCCGAGCCGCCGACTTCGAGACGCTACGCTGCCTCTAGGTTCTCTGCTATATCGAGCTCTCTGTCTTCCATCTAGCAAACCGACCTGTGTGTTGTATGCCAAAAAGACAGATGAAGATGAGCCATGCCCATCCATGACTCTAGAATCGAGACGACCAGCGGACGGAATCAAGGGACCGGGTAGAGGACTCGAGGAGTCACGCGGTGCGGTGTCGTCGCTTTGATCAATTTGGGGTGGTTCGGCCGGTCCTACACGTGTATCGCCGTATGCGTACGGCTGTATACGTACGTAGCAATTACATGGGGCCCCTTGCTATCGGGGGCCGGAGCGGCCGCCCCTCTCGCCCTGCCCCAGGACCGGGCCTGATGGTTTGTGCATCACGATTGGTGCCTGAATGTTTAGCACCGTTGCAAGGACCTGGCACGATTGAATACAGAGGTGCCCAGGAACCACATACAATTTCTACGCCCCTCTGGCCATGGTCGATGTGCCATACATTCTTCACCGAATGTACGGCTGAACCCAGAACAAGTTTCCCCGATGCCGCTCACTCCAAATGCATGAAAATTTAACAGCGGTGGAAAAAGGAGCGCACAAGCAACGTCAGAGATGTGGACTTTGTATAAAGATTATGGAAGCAGTAGACTGCTAGTAGTTAATATATATAGAGAGTCCAAATGAGTTGGCTTTTTTTTTTTTTGAGATTAATGAGTGTGGCTTAATTGCGGTGATCTATTAGCTCATTTGTTGGGCCAAATCGATCTAGAGGCATTTTATGGTGCCCTCTATACCACGTACTAACTGATAGTATATGGTATAAAGTACGTCTAACCATCGATTACAAAGGTTAATTAGGTGATTATTACCTAAATGTTAATCAAGTTCGATTTTTTCGCATGATCCGTCCGCCACAGCTCGAAGCGCCCCTTCCTCCCCTGCTCGTCTGGTTCCAGGCGCTGCCCGCCTCCTCCACTTGCAGCCGTGCGCAGCGCTGCCCGGCCCCCCGCTGGTGCCCACATCATCCCATCCGCAATTGCCCGGCCGGCGGCCACATCATCCCCGTGCCTGGCCAGCCGCGGCGATCTCCCTGTGCGGTCATATCTGGCCGGCGGTAGCGTACTTGACCGTTTTCATTCCAATTTTGTTTTCATTCGCCCCCCAGCGTGCCAAAGAAGGCTCTGAAATCGCGGCTGCTGCTAGTAGCCTCGGAAATTTGGAAGGAACGAAATGAAAGAACTTTTCAGTCGAAAGAACTACCTGCGATCAGCCTTTTTCAAAAAATTAGAGAGGAAGTGAGAACTTGTTCCCTCGCAGGTGCTTCGGCCCATGGTGTCTTGGGCGTCCTGGCGTAGTTTTTAGTGTTTCTCCCTGTACAGTTCTGTAAAGTTTCTTTTTTCATGTAGCTGGCCTGTTGGGGCCTCCTATTTATAATCTCTTTCTATATATTAATAGAAACGAAGCACGTCTGTGCTTGGTTCGTTCAAAAAAAATTGTTTTCATGAATCTGTGCGGTGAAAATTGGAAGCCATTTTTATCTGTGAGTTGATTGAGGGTGTGTTTGGTCGGGCTGTAGCTTTTGAAAAAGCTGTTGTGGGCTATGGTCTGTGGAAAAGAAGCTGTGAGAAACCAACTGCGGGAAAAGCAGAATACCGTTTAGTTAGAGGTGCTGTGATTTTTGAAAAAAATAGATAATGGATCTCAAATATTATTCATAGACCCCTCTCCCTCCCTTACTGACGGTGGACCCCACTTGTCATTCAAAATCCATTCGTTTCTTTCTTCCAACGCGTCGCCTCGCTCCTGCAGTCATGCCGCCAAGGGCCATGTCGCCGGCCGCGGCGGCCGTGCGCTGCCGCCCGGCTCCCGTGACCACGCCACCCGGGGCCATGCCGCTGCCGCACTCCCGCGGCCGTTGTTGCCGTCCTTCGCCGGCGAGCGCAAGCTCATCATGCCCACCATCGAGGACGAGCTCAACCACTGCCAGCAGCTACAGCCTCCAGATGCCTGTCAATCCGTCATGAACCTGTAAGCTTTCATTCATCTCAAGGTGTAGCAGTTATTGATTTGCTCGACAGCACACACTAGCTCCAGCGCCGGCGCTCTCACCCCGCGCGTCACCGACCCCGAGCTCAATATGATAGGTTAAGGGGAAGAAAGCTTCTCCAAATGACACAGGCAACTCAATCATGCAAGTCCATGATACGTAACCATTTAGTCTCTGAGAAGATGCTATGGCGGATTTTACTTGGAGGTCAGTGCTCATTTTCTCCATCCTTGCCTTTGTACTAATGTTAGCTGGAATTTTTAACAATGTGGTTTTATTAAGCATATCACTTATTGCCGTTTCTATGCTGTCTCTGCCTAATTGGGTATCCATTCCCAAGGTTGAAAGAACAACAGTAAAAGTGCCCCTACGATGGACCCCTATGCCAGTTGCATGTATTAGCACACCAAATAATTTGAGTTCCGTGGTGAGGAGCAATGCCCCATACCCGAGTAGATCATTCAGAGTTTTACTGCTTCCAATGATTTTCGTGAATACGGAGAAAAGCCAACAAACCGAGTTCATGATCTCCCATGTTTGCTGTCCTGGAGGCTGCAGTTATTGCCCCCACTTTTGTCTATCACAATATTTTTTAAACTTACATTGACTCAGCCCACCAGTTGTAGGCTATAAAATGATAATGACGGTTCACATCACTATACTGGACCCCACGTCACGTTGCCTGAGATTGAATAATAATAATAATAATAATAATAATAATAATAATAATAATAATAATAATAATAATAATAATAATAATAATAATAATAATAATAATAATAATAATAATAATAATAATAATAATAATAATAATAATAAGTAAGATCTTATCACTCAAGAATTCCCTGGCCATCGGAGGCTTTAAGCTACTGTAGTAATTAATGCTGTTTTTTACTGCGTGAAAAAATCAACCGCCTCTACCTTCTGGTTCCAGCCTATCCGAAACCACGCCGCGTGCCCTCGCGTGCCGGCCCCTCCCTTCTCGAGAGTTGTACCCGTATGTCATTAAGAAAGTTATCGGTTACCTGTGTGCCACTAAAAAATTTGTAGACACCTGTATACCATCGACCGAACTTTTTTTTACCTCCACGCCATTCCGTCCATAGTCTGTTAGACTGTTGCATCTGACATGTGGGCCCCACGTAGTAAAAAGACCATTTTACCCCTGTAAAGAACATCTCCCTGCGACTGACACATGGGACCCACTTGTCATATTCTTCTTCCTCCTCTCATCTTCTCAGGTGCAGGTGCCGCCGGCGAGCTCCGCCTGGCGCGCCGCCGCGGGCTGGCTCCACCGTGGCCGGCCACCGCGGCCGGAGCTCCGCGCCTCCCTCGCGCGCCGCCGTAATACACGTAAAAGCCTCTCCCTTCTCGTGGGCGTCGGCGGCCTCTATCGAAGAAAACGCCGCCAGCTCCTCCGTCCTCTCTCGCGCTGAGCCGCCCCCTCGGTGCCTCCCTTTTCACGCCGCCACACCCGACCTCTCCTTCGACCCCGCGCCGCCCAACCCCGCCGCCACCCGCGCCCGTCCCTCCGCTCCCTCCGCCGCCCCCGCGCCCTTCCTCTGCTGGCCGGGCCCCTTCGTCTTCCCCACCGGTGGCCCTTCTCCTCCGGCCGCTGCCCTGGTTGGCGCCGCCGCCGCCATAGAGGCCGTTGCCGTCTTGGGGCCCAGGCGGCACCGCCGCCGTCTTGGGGCCCGGGCGGGCGTCGCCGCTGCCGCGCAGGGCTGCGGGCGGCCGGGAGCCGCACTGCACAGTCTGCCGGCCGCGGCCTTGCGCCGCCGCCGGGGGCCACCGGCGCCGCCGCAGATGCACCGACTTGGGGCCCGGTTGGGGCGCGCGTGGGTGCCTCGCAGGCCGGCACGCGGACGGCCGCGGGCGTCGCCGCGACTGCGCGGCCCTCGCCTCCGCCTACTTCCACCACAGCGTGGTCGACCTCCTCGCCGTCTACTACAACGAGACAGCCGACGCCTTCTTCCTATGCAGCCACCTGCTCAAGGACATTGACCAGATCCGCCTCCGCTACCGCCCGCTCAAGAGCACGCTCCGCAGGCTGGTGCGCGCCGTCGGGGTGTCCAGCCTCGCCGACATCCGCCGCCCTCTGTCAGCTGTTCGCCGCGCTGGCCGTGTCGCAGGGGAAGCTCCGGCAGGTGCACCTCAGCTCCACCGGCCTGTTCAACAGCCTCGACGCCGGCAGGAAGAAGGCGCACCTCCGGATCAGGAACCTTGGCCGGCTCAGGCAGGCGGCCATGCCGCCAATGAGGAGAAGGTCAACCACTCCACGGCCCAGGCTCTACGGTGACGCACTGTGCCTGATCCCTCAAATCTCTCGGATCCTAATCCGAGGCCTCCTAGAAGTGGTTCGTATTTTATTCATCGCTTTTAATGCAAAGAATGATGAATTTCCCACTCCTCCATTATTAGTGTGCCGATGCTTGCAACTCTTCTCAATTTTACAGCTTTCCTGTTGTTAATACTGTCATTATCTTTTAATCATTCTTACAGAAAACGATTAGCTGTAAGCCTGTAACTACTTCAGGAACCCAGATCAAAAGGCAGAGACATGCTTCTCCTATCTGCATCCTGAGTATGGCCATTCTGAAGCCAGATCAGTGCAGGTTAACAAGGATTTTCATGACTCCCTCTATATTGTTGTTTTGGAAGATGAGTCTAACGTGGGAAGTAAATCTCTGAATTACCAGTTTTGTATACACGGAACTCAATTTGTTTCTTCTCTGTGGTCTATAATTGAGAGGAGAAGAATTACACGAACTACCAAAACCAGACTTGCCATCTTATTATGTACCTTACATATTGCCATAATTTTTGATCTCTTATCTCCATACCAAAGGCATCAGATTCATCTGATGATATATTGTGCCAGCAGCAGATTGATTGCCTATTTCCATTTTAAAGATAGCTGTCATGCTCATTATCCTAATTAACTGCTGAACCAAGGTAACAACATTTGTGAAAACAAGATTAGACTATGTGACTATGTGTCTTCTGGTTTTCCCCTCCTTGGCTACCTTTCCAGAAATACCCAAGCACTTGTCTTTGCCGTGGTTTGGAGGGATGGGGATTAATAGTGTTTGTTGTGCGCCTGCCATGATTACAAACCTGATGGTCCCATCCTGTCTAATCCTTTGGCTATACTATATTCTGTTCTTTTTTTTAACCAGATTGTATATATTGTGTCTCTTATTTGCTCAATATTTGAGGTTGGTAGTTGCTAAGATTTCAGTCCTATCATGAGCAACGAAGGTTGTAGAATGTAGAATTGATCTTGATTTCAGCACAACAAAAAGGTAATCATTTTCTTTGCATGATCTCTTCCCAAGTTTCCACATTTAGCAACACATGTTTCAGTTATGTTTCACCAGAAAAATAAAGATTTGAGCTGTGCTGTGGAGTTCCATGCATCTTCTTGTGCATTGGTCCTAGCTTAAATATGTGAGATGCCTAAAGGAGTTTAGGACTTTCCAATTATATGCAAACTTTAATGATTGCCTACATTAATTTCAGTTAGGTCTAAATCAGTTAATATAAAGTCTTATCTGGCCTTCAAGATAATGAAAAGATTATTTCAAAGTTCAGGAATATATGCTACAAGTGCAAATTATCTTCAACCAGTCTTCTGTAGTTCTGTTCATGTCAATGTTGGAATGATGAAACAAAGCAGTACTGTCCAGCGAGCTTTAACCCATCTTATTGTTTATGTGACTGAATGTGCACATTCCTTACTCGTTGTCCACATATCTAACATGGTAGGATACATATCTGAAATTTATATGCGCATGGTATGCTAGCGAACTTGTCTGAATAATCAAAAGTGATAAATAGTTGAACAATTAGGTTCGTCTATTTTAAGTGAGGTGCAGGTCAAGGGCTAGGTTCGAACAATGATGGTAGACTAAGTTTGGGACTAAGTTTGGGAATGTGAAGAAAAAGTTGTTCTCTGAATTTTAATGAACAAAAATATGCATACGATTTTCAGTTTAAAGATGTATGCATTAGCCTATTCGAGGTGACAGCAACACTTTAGTCCTTGACAGCATCGGATGCAGATTCAGCACCGCGTCGCCGTCTCCATTCTCGAGTGGGTTGTTACATCAGTTTCCGTTGCCCAAGGATGAAGCCATACAGGCAGGTACCGGATCCCCACCCCTCTCTCTCTCTCTCTCTCTCTCTAGATTTGAAGTAACAATTTTGTACGTACCTGCTCATAAATCCACAGATGCTAAAGCAAAACGCATCTTTGCCATTACAATAGTTGCAATGGTTCTGCTCCAATTTGTGATTTCTACAGATTGGGCAATATGTGTAATTGTTTTCTTCATTTTAAATCTGAATCTCCGAATGATGCCTATGGTTACAGGATCCTGGAGCACACACACCCTGCACTTGGATCTTGCCACCCTCTTCAAACTCTGAAACCAAGCCAATTGGCTGTTAAATTAACGTAGCCTATGCCATTAATTTAATCCTTGTGTGGTGTGCCTATGGTAACTGCTCAATGGAGCTTTTCTGCTTTCAGAGTGGCCCAAGAAAGAGCAATGATTTTGTACAGAAATTTGGGTTGCCAGCAAAAAAAATGTTAGACCTTTGTTTATGGTAGGTGGCCAATTATCATAACCATGTTCATCTTTCTTTGCAACTGCATTGGTCTGCCTGGTCATTGGCAGTACCATCCAGATTTTTAATTGAATTCAAAATACTTGCATGTACTAATCCTGTATGACTAACTTTATAGGACTTAAGAAGGCTCTAATATGTTGCAATCTCATGCTTTCCTACAATTAGAAATGATCATGTTATTCCATGTTCTGAATTACATGTCGTATCTCTATGGTAATGCAGCCTCCTGTGCTTTGCAAGACCTGTAGCACCTTGCATAATCAATATATCTCTGTTTAGTGTTTATTTATCTGAATAACCTTAAGGGCATCGGCATGATTCAGCAATGATTGATGCATTTGATTGCCTTGGTGTCAACAATCCTGCATTTGTGTTGCTTCGACTACTTCTACAATAAACAAAACCACATTCATGTGAAGTCTTAAGCCAGTGGATATAGGCACTTATTATGTCTTGGGTTAAAGATAAATTGCAATGTGGTCCACTTCTTAATTTCTGGTTTGGTATGTTTATGCAGATTTGGTTTGGATGCAGAGTAAAAGCAGGGTTGGGGCTATCTAGGAATTTGTGACCTGCTTCAAACACAACAGCTTGTTTTTATAATGTACAATTTGGATCCCATGTATTCAGTTTTACTGAGTGTTATTGGACAGTCATGGTTCCCAAACTAAACAGGTGACCTCTTCCATATATGAAGCTGAACACTTTTGCTTAATGCCTACTGTATTTTCCTCACAGAGTTGGACGTTTGATCCTTCATATTGCTACGAAATTTATCTATATTGGGTGCAAAGCTGTAATGTGAGACTAAATATGCAAGACATTTCAATTATTGTTATGCAAAATTACAGGGAAATTTGTATTGGTGACTCTTCATCTTTCTCATATTTACAAATCCTCATAGTAATATTATAGCAGTTGGCTATACTCAGCCACTGCATTTAATTTGTGATAGTTATTTCCAGGTGCCCTTTGCCTAATGCTGAAACCTAGAATTCAATTGTCTTCCTATTAGCCCTACATCTACCAAGAAGTGTTTTACCCATTTTATGCGTATGAAAGGGTTTAGTTACATTCTGATTAGTTTTTGGCTTGCATCTATTCTCATATGTGCAAATCCTTAGGAAGTTTCTTACAACTAACTGCACCTTTAATACATGGTTCCTTCCGCAATAGTGATATCAAGATCAGTGCTACATGTTTGAGGTCCTACATAATTTACTTCCCAATTTTTGTTTGATGAGAATTGTCAATCTTAGTATCTGTAGGGCAATCCTTCTACTAATTTTCTTCCCATTTGTTCTTGCCAGGACATGGACATACAGACCACATTGATGATCCAAAATGACATGAATTATCTTTATGAGGCATCCATGGTAAATGATGGAATACTATGCTTCTCTGAACTTGTGCAGTATTTTCCAAAACAATTGAGATGATGAAGGCGTAAAAGGTTTTCGTTGTTAGTTTCAAACTGTTCTACGTTATGCATTTGTACTGTACAGCATGAATGGTTTATACATAATCACTTTTTCTATGCATAGCAAAACTTGGACAGACATTTCATATCAATACTATGTATATAACATTAAGGATTTTGTATCAGAGTAAAAGTAGTAAGAAAGGAGCATTCCCTTTCTGTAATCTCAAATTGTTTTGAGTCATTGAGCTGAACTCAATGTATGCAGTACACAAACAGAAGAATTGGAACCATGGACCAACCCAAACAGGCAAACATAATGAAACGTGTTAGAAGCAGGTAAGTACATTGGTGACTTCTGCGGGCGCGGCGTTAGCGCGCCATTCGTCCTAGTGGTATCCACCAAGCAATCGGATCCCCATCACGTTATCTATAACAACCATATAATTCATACCCACTAAAAATCCACCGAGCAATTCTCTGCACTCTGAGCATGCCACCTCATTCTCGCGTAATCCAACTCACACTTGCGCTTGCGCCCCGACCCTCGCGTGTCGCCTCCCTGCCTTCTTCTATCCGGTCTGGAAGCCCACCGGCCGCCGCCCCATCGCCTCCACCACTCCACCGCCGCCTCACCTTCTCACCGCCGCCCTCTCGCCTCCACACCGCCTCTCCTTCCCACCGCCGTCACCTCACACCCCCATAAAACTGCCCCCTGCGGCTCGGCAAATCCAACCGGGACTCACCAACCGCCTCCTCTCCTGGCCCCTTGCGCAGCACAGCCTTCCGCCGCCGCCGCGCGGGGAAGCTCCGCGGGTCGCCGCGCCCCGCCCCGGCCGCTGCGCAGGGGAGCTCCGCGGGCCGCCACGCACTGCCCCCGCCGCCGCGCCGCCCGCAACCTGCTCTGCTTTCGTTCGAATCCTCCCACATCACCACCCTACTCCCAGTTCCTTTCCACATGCTCAAGCTAGCGATCTAGGCCGCCGATTTCTGAGCCGCCCGAGATGTACCACGCGATGCGCGGCTGCCCTGCCTCCTGCACTTGCCGCAGTGGAGCAATTCCAGCTCCCTCGGCATCTCCGCCAACGGCATCAGCAGCGATTATTTCGTCAGGAGGTTCAGCGTGGTCGAGGCGGCGCGGCCGCACGGCCCATCCCGGCGGATGTGCTGGTTCTACAGCTCCAAGGGCGGCGTCTGCAACGCGGAGGCGCATGGAGATTCGGCTGCCTCTTCAACGGTGGGGAGCAACGGCGGTTTCTCACTGGCAGCAAGCGGCGAGAGTCACCGTTCCTCACTAGATGGGAGTTCCTGCGCCGGGTCGTACCTACGTCAAGTGAGACGCATGCCATCTGTTCGACGTTTTGTTTGCACGAAGCTAACATTAGTGAGATGACGACCAGAGAATAATGTTTGTTTGTTCTTTTTTGTATTGCGGTGAGGATGTGAGGCAGCTGCTGAGTGAGTGTGTGTCATCAGAGCACGGCTAACGGCTGGAATCATCAGGAGGGAGGATATTGCTTCAGAGCTCGCCAGGTATTAAGCAGCAATGAGGAAGATACTTAGTGTTGCTATAAATGCTTGGGTTGTGGGATTTGTTTAATGCAGGAACTGAGCTTTACGGTGAGAGATTTGTTCGAGCTCTCTCACATGAGTTGCGAGGCTCCGGCATACAAAGGGAAGAAGATAAGGTTATGCTGGATTTTGCAAAGCAAACGGGTCCGAGGTGTCAAACTATAAGAAGAGGGTAGGGTAGTTTAATATTTTTTAGGTATTTCCATTAAGATAGAATATAATAACAGATACAGTGCCTTACAGTAAATTTTGCTCCTCTGGCTGATCGATTTGTAGTGCCGCAAGAAAAAGGATAGTCCATTCATTGCAAATGCATATTACTTATCAATAAACTGCATATCTATGATCCTCTGTTATCTATTATATAAAATAAAATTTATAGAATATTTTACCTTTATGTCAAACGGCTAAAAACTTCATAAATACACCAAATAATCATATAAATTTATACAAAATATCCCGCAGCAACGCGCGGGGAATTTACCTAGTACAAGTCATGGAAGACTAGACATTATATTTCTTTTGGTTGATATTCGCTCATGCATTAAAAATGGTTCTCAAACTGTGCCCCGTACTAGTTTAATCTATCTATCTATACTATAAGGATCCAGTAGAATTGAAACGTTTCTCACCAAAATAATTCCTACCCATCCCTCACAGAGGACCCACGTGGACCCACATGTCAGGACTAACGGTGTAAACGACGTGGGAAGTTTTTTAAAAACATGTTTCTAGAGAGTTTTTGCCGTTTTGGATATTACTTTTCTCACTATGAAATTTCTTTACCCACTGTCGACGAATTATGTCGCGCACGTCTGCCTGGGGGTACCCTAGAGAGTAAATTTGTGGGTCTCGCCTAGTTCTAGGAACGACAGTGTACGAACAACACAAGATTTAGACAGGTTCGGGCCGCGAGCAGCGTAATACCCTATGTCATGTATGCTGGATTGTATTCCTCGTACGGTTGTGTATGACTGTCCATGTTTTGAGGGGGTCCCTGCCCAGCCTTATATAGTCCGGAGGGCAGGGTTACAAGTCGGTTGTATCATCCTAGTCGTATACAACTCGGAGTACTACAACAGGGTACTTTGGAGAGTCTCCATCCAGTACACGACTAGTCTACCTAGCCTACTACGCCGTCTTGCACCGTAGCCGACTAGTTTTAGGTAGCTAGGCTAAACATTCCCTATCGGGTAGTTTATTCCTTTACATGAATGGCCCTAGGGATCCTGGTCCCACATGCCCCCGAGCATATTGCGCCTTTGCTTCAAGTCTTGAATCTGCTGCAGCATCTTCGATTAATTGTAGTAAAGCACAAGACGTTCAGATCTTCTCTGACGAGTAGTTCATTGGAGTGCATCTATCGATGCACCCAATGGGTGCAGCCCCCGAGCCTCCGAGTACTTTCAAAAGTAGTCGGAGACTCAAAAGCAGTCTTCTATCTTCATCTTGAGTAGTTCAATGGTGTGCACCGATCAGGTGCACCCATTGGGTGTAGCCCCCGAGTTTCAAGTAGTTTTGAAGAAACTAGTCGGAGGTCTTCAATAAAATCTTATCCAAAAAATTAAATCCCGAAATATCCGCTATCAGCCCCCGAGCTTTAAAGTAAATTATCTTTGGTTTAAAGGTCAAGTAAATCTTCGAAAATCCTCTGTAATCAGCAATCTCCGGATTTTATGCCGCCGCGAACTGATTTGGTAAGCTTATCCCAAAAAATAGGCGGGAAAGCAGAATGCGACGCGCCTCCGCTACTGTAGCCCTAAAACTTGAGCCGTTTATAAATCTGGATCTGCTTTCGTTGAGATTCATTCAGCCACCACAGCCATTGCCTTTGCGCCGCAAATATTCTGAGCCAGAGCCCCCGAGCTTTGCGAATCCAGCCCCCCGAGCCCCCAAGCCCGCATTCACATCTGAGCGAGGGTGGGCCACTGTCTTTGGTGTGCCGCTTGTTTAATGCTCAAGAAGACAAAGGTGACCACGCGTGCATCAACAATGGGCCCGAAGAAAGGAGGAAATAAACCCACTGCTGGTGGTGCTGGAGGTGCCGGAGGGTCCCGCAGATCTGGGATGCGAAGCCTGATGAAAGATACCACGACCAAGCCAATGTTCGACACACCACCAATGCCGCGAGTAGCTTGGAAGGAATGTACTGCTACTGAAGACGACCTCAAGCTCCTCGTGGAACAAGGTTTACTGCTTGACCAGACTACTCTTCAGTGGAAAGCTTGTGTAAAACAACTCTGGCCCACTGAAGATAGTGATGAAGTTCCATTCTTTGTGTTTTTCTGTGAGCGTGGAGTCGGTCTCCCAATTTCTTCCTTTTTTAAGAAATTTCTGTCATTTTACAAGCTCCAACTCCACCATCTTAACCCAAATGGAGTTCTTTATTTGTCTGTTTTTGTCCATGCTTGTGAGGCATTCCTTGGCATCAAGCCCAGCCTTGCGCTATTCCGGTACTTGTACCATATAAAGCCACAGCCCACACACCAACAGACTGAAGTAGTCGGTGGGGCCGGTATCCAGTTCTGCCAAGGAATGAAGGCGAAGTGGTTTGATATGCCCGTCATGGACTCATGCGGGCCTTGGAAATGCAAATGGTTTACCATTGGTAAGTATACTCAAGCCCAATCTTGATACTTCTGTTATCGACTTGTTCTGTTTGTGCTAATACTTTGTCCATGTGCTGCAATGAAGCAGGAAATCATGAAAAGAGTTGTCCAGAGAGGGATAACTGGTATCCTAGAGACCTGAGCAACTGGAACAGCCGCCCTTCTGCTGAAGAGGCGAGGGACATCCCCGCGTTGATGGAGCGGGTAGCCTGGCTCAAGGAGAAGGGTCTCACAGGAATCGGTATTGCCTTCAGCTTCATGAAGCGAAGGATCCAACCTCTCCAAGAGCGCGTCCACCTCGGCTACGAGTACGAGGGGCCCTCAGATGGTTCCCGGATGGTGCCCTAAGAAATCTCCGACCTGGGCGTGATGATGCGGCTTCAACGCATGTTCACTGGTGTGAACGAAAGGCCTATCATCATCGGGGAGTTCTCTGCTGTGAATCCCCCAATTGTAAGTAGTTGAATTTGTTAATTTAGACTTGTATTGCCTTGAAATATCCTAATGTAATCTTGGATGTATAGCCTGTGCAGCCCTCCCAACTTCCGCTCACTGAAGAGTACTAGCAGAACCTTGAAGGAGAGGACTCAGAGAAGACTCCCAGTGCTGATGAGCCGCATGTAGCTCGACGAGTCGACGTGATCGAAGACTGAGAGCACGAAGAAGAAGTTGAATCGCCTGTACGAAAGCCAGGTAACAACTTGAAAACAATGATGTTATTTTGTATAGATATTGAGATCTTATGTGGCTGTTGTTGATCTTGAACTAGTCCGAGACGTGCCTCCTACAACCCGGAAAAAGGCGTTCGAGTAGTATCCGTGGTGACAACACCGTACCAAGCGGAGAGCCAAACAAGCGTTTCCGCTTGTCGACGTTACTGACGTCACCTCAGGTGTCATCCACGAGCAGCGCAATGGCGAGTACTGCCAGTGGTAGTACTACAAGTTCAAGGCGGGCAAAACCTCTGGTGAGGTTCAGCTTCTAGCCTCTAACAGCACCAACACCACCACCACAGCTGTAAGTAGCCATCAGTTCAAAGTGCCATGTTGCTTGTAGGTTGAATTTGAATAGTAACTATCTGTCTTTGATATGTCAGGCCAATCTCTGAAGTTGCAGTTGAAAATACTCCAAGTAGTGCTGCAAGGGAGGAAGTTGAGCCCCTAGCCGCCGCTGAAGGAATCGACACCACTACGGTCTCAGAAGCAGTCGCTGACTCCCCAATTGCTGCTGAAGGAAACGTGCCGACAGAGGAGCCACCAGCATAGGCCACAGAAGGCGTGCTTTCTGACGCGGCACAAGAAGATGAACTCCTGGCAACTACTGATGTAGTCAGCCGCACAATTGAGCAGGTATGCCGATCATTGCTTAGCATTGTAATCTATTCTTCCTTGGATTGTGTCAATATTGATGATTATTGTATGCTGCAAGGAAATTCAGAACATAAAAGTACCAACTTCGAGTACCAAAGGCATCGAAGTTGAGGTTGAACATGTGCAAACAAGTGATAACAAGCCGAGAACTGTTAGTAGTCTACAAACTTGTAAATGAACCCGCAAGACATGATCATGTAAATAATCAATAATATGATATGCAGGTTGATGTTACCGCGAAGGAGCCGGCAGATGAAGATGCTCAACTCCGCGACTACTTGCAGAAAGCTCTGGTGAGTTTCATAACCTGTTACTCATGTTGTCGTTGCGGAGAATAGAATATAATATCCTTTTGCATAGGCATTGGTCGAAGTTGTGGAGAAGCCTGGAGACGCCACACTCATCGCACGGATCAAGGAACTTGACGAGCAGTTTGTTGAGAAGTGCGAAGATCTTGAAAAGGCAAAGGCGGACCACAAGAAAGAAATCGACTACCACCAGAAGCAGTTCACCACGCTGCAGGGCATCAAAGAGGGCCTGGATGGTCGCATCTCCAACTTGACGAAGGAGAACACCGGTAAGTTGATACTCCCACTGCTTATATTGCTGCTGTAGACAAGTTTACTGAAACAACTCGTGATATGTCCATTGCAGGCTTGAAAAAGAAGCTTAAAGTTGCTGAAGATGATGCCACCAGCTGGAGCAATCTTGCGCAGTGTAGGGCTAAAGAAATTGCTGAACTACAAGATGCACTTGTCAAGAAGACCGAGGAGTGTGCCAAAGAGCACCAGATCCGTATGGACTGGGAGAAGCAAATAGGAGAGCACCTCAAATTGGCACAAGACAAGCAGCTGGAGGTGAATCATCTGAAGTCTGCACGCAGGGAGCTTGAAGAAGCCATAGAGCCAATTCTGGAGATGCTAGCTCTAGAAAACCAAGAAGCATAGGACCAGTCATTGCTAAGCCGTCTCCGCCAAGTACCCGAGCAGGTGGCCGATTTCTGCAAGGCAACGCTGAAGGAGTGCACAAACAAGCTCCTGGCTTTGTTCAAGGCACACAACCCAGGAGCCAAGCTAGAATTGAAGTACTTGCCGGCTGGTATTACTGCGGAACAATATGAAGCCTTGGTTGCCAGAACAGAGCCGATGGCAGATGAATTTGTAAATTCTTTAGAGCAGAAGTAGTCTAATGACATGTTCTGTCATTAAAACATTGCTGTACTTAAACAGTTTTCTTGATAATGTAGCTACTTGTTTTAAGTAACTTGCTTATTTTTGACTTGAGCCGTGTGTAGGCTAGTCATTTTATACACTGTTGTGTTAAATGAGTTGCTGTTTGAAGATGTTCAAGTACTCATAGTACTAGAAAGCATAGGCGAATTTCCTTGTAGTAAAATCACAAAGATCATGTGTAGATCAAGCGGGCTAGGCAATTTGAAACTACTGTTGTAGTATATATTGTGCGAAAGTACTCGAGTGCGCAGACCATAGATCTAAAAGCTTGTGAACAAGATCTGTTAACACAGAAGTTTAGCGAAGCTAGACTGTTAAAGACTTTGGGTGGTTGCTGTTGCAGGGCCAAAGAACTACATAGAGTAGTTGTACTTAGAGTCGCAGGAAATTGAAGGCGATACTGGTGTATGCCAGAGCAGAGACTTGAATAAGCTCTTGCTATGAAGGAGCCTGATGTAGTCGGCGCAAGACTCAGAGCAGCGCATCCTTGTAAATCATCAAAAGAAACGATGTTATAACAGAAATTCGTCTAAGCTAGTCTGTTGAAGACTTTAAGTGGTTGCTGATGCAGAGCCAAGATACCACGTAGAGTGGTTTGTACTTAGTTTCGCACGAAGTTAAAGCAATACTAGTGTATGCTGAAGCAGAGACTTGAATAATTTCTTGCTATGAAGGAGCCTGGTGTAGTCGGCGCAAGACTCAGAGCAGCGCATCCTTGTAAATCATCAAAAGAAACGAGGTAAACAGCTGCAACCGTGTGTGGGTTGGTGTTCCTCTATCAAGACTTGCGAGGCATAGTACCACCCTCTGATGAGAGCAGTCTTGACTTCTTTTGGGTCAGTTGTAAACAACTACTCTGGACTTGTGCTAGGAAAGCAACAAGTATAACACAGAGTTCTCTGATGAGAAAAAATTACTGCAAATAAATATTGTCAGGTTGGACGAATAACTTTATTAATCTGATGATTATAAAGAATACAAGAGCCTGAGGCTCAGATTACGGGTAGAATTTCTGCAGGTGTTCGACGTTCCACACATTGGGTAGATCTTCGCCTTCTTGGGTTTGCAGGCGATAGGTTCCAACACCAATGACTTGTTTAGCAAGAAAAGGACCTTCCCATGGGACATGAGCTTGTGTAAGCCATCGGTCTTCTGCATGCGTCGTAGCACCAAGTCTCCTATAACGAAGGAACAAGGCTGAACGGAACGTTGGTGGTAACGCCGTAGACCTTCGAGGTAGCGGGTGTTCTGTATAAGAGCCGCCACTCGAGCTTCTTCAATGCCGTCGATGTCCTGATATCTTTCTTGCTGAGCGACTTGCTCGTTGTAGTTTTCTAGTCGTGGGGCGTTCCAGAGGAGATCAGCAGGCAGGACTGCTTCAGATCCGTAGACCAGAAAATAAGGCGATTGCCCAATTGCACGACTTGGCTGCGTGCGAAGCCCCCATAGTACTGCTGGCAATTTTTGAGCCCACTTGCCGCCGTACTTCTTAAGAGGATCATAGAGCCTTCTTGGTTTTAAACCTTGTAGTAGCAAACCATTGGCTTTTTCGACTTGTCCATTGGCACGTGGATGAGCAACTGATGCATAATGTGTCTCAATCGAGTACTTCTCGCAATAGTCTTGGAACTTCTCGCTAGTGAACACCGAGCCCAAATCTGTGATAATCTCGTGAGGTATGCTGTATCTGTGGACAATGCCGTCGAAGAATTTGATCAAATTTTCACCCCGAGGATTCACCAGAGGCTGTGCTTCGATCCACTTGGTGAATTTGTCGATGGCTACGATAAGCCACTCGAAACCACCAGGAGCTTTGGCTAATGGTCCCACTAAATCTAGGCCCCAACATGCGAAAGGCCAAGATAGTGGGATGGTTCTGAGTTCATGAGTCGGAACATGAGCTTGTCGAGCAAAGAATTGGCATCCTCTGCATGTCTTGACGATGTCTTCTGCATCTCTTTTGGCTGATGGCCAAAAGAATCTAGCTCTGTAAGCCTTCCCGACTAGTGTGCGCGATGCTGCGTGGTTGCCACAAATGCATGAATTTCTTCAAGTAAAGATCTGCCTTGATCATTGGTGATGCATTTCATCAAGACGTTGACTGATGCCCCACGTCGATAAAGTGTATTGTTGACCACCACATAATTTGCAGCTCTGCAC
This sequence comes from Echinochloa crus-galli, assembly GCA_900205405.1. Lineage (NCBI taxonomy): Eukaryota > Viridiplantae > Streptophyta > Magnoliopsida > Poales > Poaceae > Echinochloa > Echinochloa crus-galli. The sequence goes on along the minus strand of OAMR01000649.1, from coordinate 93,866 downwards.
TTGATTCGAATTTGTTCGCTTTCGGCCTTCGGCAGCTTCTGATCTCGCAAGTACTTGATGAATGGAGTCATCCAGTTTGTTTCAATGACCATGACCTGAAGGTCTGGTGGGGGTTGAAGTGTAATAGTATCATCAATTGCCGACTCCTTTATAAATGGCTGGTGCAACTCATGAACAAATATTTCTGCCGGGACGTCTGCTCGTCGAGATCCTAGCTTGGATAAAGCATCTGCCGCCACATTGTAGTCGCGGACAACATGATGGAACTCTAGGCCGAAAAAATGGCGTTCAAGCTTGCGAACTTCCTTGACATATGCATCCGTGGTATCTTTGGTAGCATCCCAATCCTTGTTGACTTGATTGATAGCTACTACAGAATCACCGTACATGCAAAGTCGCTTGATGCCAAGGGATGCAGCCAGGCATAACCCGTGCAACATTGCCTCATACTCTGCTGCGTTATTTGCAACGGAAAATAGAATCTGCAGAACATACTTGAGCTGTTCGCCTTTTGGAGAAATCAATAGTATGCCTGGTCCACCGCCTTCCAGCTTCAATGATCCATCGAAGTACATGACCCAATGTTCCGGGCGACTGGTTGTCCTAGAGTATTGGGTTTCCATCCACTCGACTGTGAAATCTGCGAGGGCCTGAGACTTGATAGCCGTCTGTTGAGTGAATGTGATATGGTGTTCACTCATCTCTGCCTTCCACTTGCATATGCGTCCAGTTGCGTCAGGATTGTCAAAAACCTTACCCAAGGGGAATTTAGTGACCACAGTTATAGGAAATGACTGAAAGTAAATTCCTTGAAGTGATGAATATGGCATAGAGTAGTTTTTGAACCTGAGGGTATCGGACCTTAGATGCAGAGAGAACTTCGCTGATGAAGTATACCAGCCATTGTATTGGAAATACATGGCCTTCCTCCTTGCGCTTAACCACGATCACTGTACTGACCACATGTGTAGTAGCAGCAATGTAAAGAAATAGATGATCACCTTTGACTGGAGCTACTAGAACTAGTGAAGTAGTCAAGTAGGTCTTGAGTTGTTCAAAGGCTTGGTTGGCTTCCTTTGTCCAGATGAAGTTGTCTTGCTTCTTAAGTAAATTGAAGAAAGGGAGTCCCTTTTCTTCGAGCCTAGATATGAATCTGTTAAGTGCCGCAATGCAACCTGTCAGCTTTTGGACGTCTTTGATGTTCTTGGGTGCCTCCATGTTGAGGATAGCTGTGATCTTTGCAGGATTTGCTTCGATGCCACGATGACTGACAATGGACCCGAGTAGCTTGCCGACAGGAACGCCGAAAACACACTTGGTCGGGTTGAGCTTCCAGCGAAATGTCCTGATGTTGTCAAACGTCTCTTGCAAGTCAGCGATGAAGTCTTCTGGCTTGCGTGTCTTCACGACTACATCATCAACATATGCCTCTACATTGTTGCCAAGCTGAGATGACAGGCACGTCTATATGGCTCGCTGATATGTAGCGCCAGCATTCTTCAACCCAAACGACATTGTAGTGTAACAGAAAGCGCCGAAAGGGGTGATGAATGAAGTCTTGATCTGATCCTCTTTTTTCAAAGCTATCTGATGATAACCTGAGTAGCAGTCGAGGAAATAGAGTAGTGCGCAACCTACCGTGGAGTCCACGACTTGATCAATGCGCGGTAGACCCATGGGGTCTGGGGGCAATGTTTGTTGAGATCAGTGTAGTCAACACACATCCGCCACTCGTTATTGTTCTTCTTCCTGACCAGGACTGGATTGGCCAACCACTCTGGATGGAAAACTTCCTTGATGAAGCCAGCCTTGAGTAGTTTGGCAATCTCCACCTTGATCGCTTCACGTCGTTCGTGATCGAACCGTCGCAGTCGTTGTCTTTTAGGCTTTGCGCCCTTTTTGACGTTGAGGCAGTGCTCGGCAAGCTCCCTTGGAATACCAGGCATATCAGATGGTTTCCACGCAAATATATCTTTATTAGCACGAAGGAACTTGACGAGCGTGTCTTCCTATTTACAATCTGAACCAGCGCCTATTAGGGCGGTTTTGGATGAATCGACCATCTCAAGGTCTACAGTTTTAAGCTGTACATCTTCAGAGGGCTTGTAGACTTCTTACTTGGGACTTCCAGTTCTTCTTCCTTCGACTTCTTTGCCAGGGTGAGTACTTCAAGCATCTGGGTTGGGACTTGGGACGCAGCAGCGTATTCCACGGCTTCTACGTCACAGTCATAGGAGATCTTGAGGTCTCCCTTGAGTGAAAGGACTCCATTGGGAGCCGGCATCTTGAGAACAAGGTACACGTAATGCGGGATCGCCATATATTTAGCGAGGGCTGGACGCCCGAGGATCGCGTGGTACGATGTCTCAAAACCAGCCACTTCGAACTTGATGTACTCGGTCCTGTAGTTGGCTATGGTGCCAAAGGTAACTGGTAGCGTGACTTGTCCCAGGGGGATTGCGGTATTGCCTGGAACAATGCCGTAGAACGGAGACTCCATGGGTTTCAAGAACTCGGTGATATCAAGCCCCATTTTCTTGAACGTCTTCGCGAAGATGATGTTGAGCCCGCTGCCTCAGTCGATGAGTACCTTGGACAGTGTGGCATGAGCCTCGACTGGATCAAGAACCATGGGATAGCGGCCTGGGTTTGCGAAATTGGTCCACTGATCCTCTCTAGAGAAGGTGATCGGGACCTCAGACCACTTGAGATATGTTGGAACGACTGGCTCTACCGCCATGATTTCGCGCAAAGCCAGCTTCTTGGAGCGCTTGGAGCGGTTCAGGGTTTCACACTTGAACAAGATGGCAACAACATTGTCAACCTGGGGGGAAAGCATCTCCTGTATCGTCGGTGTCCTTGTCGTCCTTCTTGTCCTTGGGCTTGTCTTTATCAGACTCCTGATTGAGGAACGCGCGCTTGAGGTGATGGCAATCTGCCATCGAATGCTTGCTGTTGGGATGATAGGGGCATGGTTGACTCAAGACTGATGTCATGGTCTTTGAGTTCTTTTTCTGCACTGGGCGCTCGACTACCGCGACTGTGTTGTCTGGCTTGCGCTTCTTGTTGTTGTTGCGGTTGAAGTCACGCCTGTTGTTGTTGTTGTTGCGACGATCAGGACTACTCTTGCTAGAGTTGTTAGTACCATTGTTGGTGTTGTTGTCCCTACGCTTGTCAAAGCGATCGCACTCACGATCATCTTGATCAGCCCAATCTACAGCCATACGCCTCAGTTCTGAGATAGATTCTGGGCGCCTGTGGGATATACATTCCCAGGTACCCTCATGACAGAAGACCAAGTCATAGTAGAAGTACTCGGACAACTACTCGTGTACTCCTACTAGGACTAGGACTCCCAATTGTAAACCGACTAGGGAACTTTCCATGTAACCTTGCCCCCTGACATATAATATCTATAAGACTATATAAGGCGGAGCAGGGACCCCTCTAAAGGATATACGCAATACAATCAACCATACAGGACGTAGGGTATTACGCTACTCGCGGCCCGAACCTGTCTAAATTGTGTTGTTCGTGCACCATCGTTCCTAGAACTCGGCGATACCCTCGCAAATCTACTCCTCGGGGTATCCCCGGTTAGACGTGCTTGACATAATTCGTCGACACTTGGCGCCCACCGTGGGGCTATCTCGTCGAAGTTCAACATTAGGCACGATGGGATTCAACTTTTTCAACATCAATCATCAACAAGATCAATCTACTCGGCGCTGCGGGTTTCAATCGATCAAAAATCGAGCCCGACGGGTGCCGTTCCAAGTGCAGCCAGATTCAACTATGAGTACCAGACGGCGGTCATGTTATTCGATTTTGCCTCGGGTTAATCTCCTGGTCGAGCCCGAAAAGAGACAACCAAGCAGGGGGTGACGTGCACACTACCAGAAACTTCAACATCCGCCCGCCCCCTCCGCCTCGGCCATTTTTGGACCCGGTGCTGATGGGGCTTCAGCACCGGGTCCAATGGCTAGGAGCGGGGGCGGCGCACGGGGGCAGCGGGGGCAGCACATTAGCACCGGGTCGTGGCAAGACCCGGTGCTAATGCGACCCGGTGCTAATGCGCACCCTTTAGCACCGGGTGCAGCCAGCAACCGGTGCTAATGTGCCCGAGGCCATTTAGTACCAGTTGCTAGCTCCACCCGGTGCTAAAGGGTGCGCATTAGCACCGAGTCGTGTCTTGCCACGACCCGGTGCTAATGTCTTTTGTATAAAGTGGCTTCTTCCTCCCCCGGCCGAGCCAGCTGAACACTTGGCGCTGTGTTTCATGCTGGCTCGGCCGGGAGAAGAAGGGAGGTGCTGCCCAATTTTTTTTCAAAATTTGTGAAGATTCTACTCATCTAAGGAGCACTACAAGGTACACTCTTTCATTCTCTAATGTTTTATTTAGCTTGTAATCCTTCTATGCTTTAGAAATAGAGGAATTTGTGAATCAAATAAAGCTAGCTAGAGAGCTTGTGTTCATGGAGGAGAGAGAGGGGGGGAGCTTGAGTTCATGGTGGAGGAGAGAGTGTTCATGTTGTGCTTTAAATGGAGAGAGAAGGCAAGCTAGATAGTATTTCTAGTAATTTATAAGATTTTCTAGCATTTTATATTGATTTTCTAGTAATTTATAAGATTTTCTAGCATTTTATATTGATTTTCTAGTAATTTATAAGATTTTCTAGCATTTTATATTGATTTTCTAGTAATTTATAAGATTTTCTAGCATTTTATATTGATTTTCTAGTAATTTATAAGATTTTCTAGCATTTTATATTGATTTTCTAGTAATTTATAAGATTTTCTAGCATTTTATATTGATTTTCTAGTAATTTATAAGATTTTCTAGCATTTTATATTGATTTTCTAGTAATTTATAAGATTTTCTAGCATTTTATATTGATTTTCTAGTAATTTATAAGATTTTCTAGCATTTTATATTGATTTTCTAGTAATTTATAAGATTTTCTAGCATTTTATATTGATTTTCTAGTAATTTATAAGATTTTCTAGCATTTTATATTGATTTTCTAGTAATTTATAAGATTTTCTAGCATTTTATATTGATTTTCTAGTAATTTATAAGATTTTCTATTAATTTATAAGATTTTCTAGCATTTTATATTGATTTTCTAGTAATTTATAAGATTTTCTATTAATTTATAAGATTTTCTAGCATTTTATATTGATTTTCTAGTAATTTATAAGATTTTCTATTAATTTATAAGATTTTCTAGCATTTTATATTGATTTTCTAGTAATTTATAAGATTTTCTATTAATTTATAAGATTTTCTAGCATTTTATATTGATTTTCTAGTAATTTATAAGATTTTCTATTAATTTATAAGATTTTCTAGCATTTTATATTGATTTTCTAGTAATTTATAAGATTTTCTATTAATTTATAAGATTTTCTATTAAATTTCTTATTTAATATATATTTTTAATAGGTATTAATAACTGAATTAAAACAAGTATTAATAACTATACATTAAAAACTATATTTATAAGATTCCCAAATAGTAGCCCCCGGTGCTAAAGGCCCGTTTAGAAACTGGGCGCCAAACGTAAAGTTGGGGCCTTTAGCACCGGGTTGATCTAAAATCCGGTGCTAAAGGCCCCCAATTTTCGTTTGGCGCCAGTTACGGGGCCTTTAGCACCGGGTGTAGAAGACCCGGTGCTCTTAGTTGCTCCGTACATCGAGGAGCACATGCAGATTCTCAGGGACGAAAACTCAACAAAGTCTGCGGCCTTCATTCAGCGTCTGCACAATAGTACTTTCGCCGATTGGTTGCGAAGACGTCTTATGGGTGTCGAGGGGTGGTGCAGAAGATACATGCGTGTCCTAATGACTGTATCCTCTATCGCGGACAGTACGAACACTTGGATTGTTGTCCGGTTTGCACCTGCGCATGATACAAGATCAGGCGGGACGACCCTGGTGATGTTGGGGGAGAGCGTTGTAAGAAAAAAATCCTTGCAAAGGTGATGTGGTATTTCCCTCTGATACCCCATCTGAAGCGTTTGTTCAGGAACAAAGACCATGCCAAACTGATGCGCTGGCAAAAAGAAGAACATAAGCAGTATGGCATGTTGAGACACCCCGCAGATGGATCCCAGTGGAGGAACATCGACAGAGCATTCCCAGAGTTTGATGCTGATGCGAGGAATGTTAGGCTTGGTTTAAGTACCGATGGCATGAACCCTTTTGGTGAAATGAGCAGTAGTCATAGCACTTGGCCCGTGACTGTTTGTATCTACAACCTACCCCCCTGGCTCTGCATGAAGCGGAAGTTCATTATGATGCCAGTGCTCATCGAAGGCCCAAAGCAACCTGGCAACGACATTGATGTGTACCTAAGACCATTGGTTGACGAACTTTTACAGCTGTGGAAGAATGAAGGTGTTAGCATGTGGGATGAGGACAAGCAGGAGCAGTTTGACATTCGAGCACTGCTTTTCATAAGCATCAACGACTGGCCTGCACTAAGTAACCTATCAGGACAATCAAACAAAGGATATAAAGCATGCACTCACTGTTTAGAGGAAACCGAAAGCATGTATTTGAAACATTGTCGTAAAGTTGTGTACATGGGTCACCGTCGATTCCTTCCGGCGAAGCATGAGCTACGAAAGAAATGTGCGCATTTTGGCGGGAATGCTGACCGCCGTACAAAGCCGAGACACCGGAGTGGAGAAGAGCTATTTGATATGGTGAAGGACCTACACGTGGTGTTTGGCAAGGGAGACGGAAGCCAGGCTGCTCCGACGGGCGAGGATGGTCGTGCCGCGATGTGGAAGAAGAAGTCTATCTTTTGGGAGCTACCTTATTGGCAACGTTTAGAGGTCCGTAACGCGATTGATGTGATGCATCTGACGAAGAATCTTTGCGTGAACTTGATAAGCTTCCTGGGTACTTATGGGAAGCCAAAAGATACACTGGAAGCACGACAAGAGCTGAAACGATTGAAACAACGGACTGATCTACATCCAGAAAAGAGAGACAAAGGACGCCAGTACTTGCATCCTGCCAGCTTCACTCTCAGCAAAGAAGAGAAGGCAAGCATGTTTGAATGCTTGAACAGTATCAAGGTTCCGTCTGGCTACTCCTCCAATATTAAGGGAATAATAAATATGAAAGAGAAGAAGTTCACAAACCTGAAGTCTCACGACTGCCATGTGTTGATGACACAGCTGCTTCCCGTCATACTCAGGGGTGTGCTACCAGTAAACGTGCGGAAAGCCATTGTGAAGCTATGTGCATTCCTCAATGCAATTTCTCAGAAGGTGATCAATCCAGACCACTTAGATCAGCTACAGAACGACGTGGTGCAATGTCTTGTCAGCTTTGAGATGATATTTCCACCATCCTTCTTCAATATCATGACACATCTATTGGTTCACCTCGTCAAAGAGATTCGTATATTGGGCCCAGTATTTCTACACAACATGTTCCCATTTGAGAGGTTCTTCGCTGTCCTAAAGAAGTATGTCCGTAATCGTTCTCGTCCAGAAGGATGCATTGCTAAGGGATACGAAACGGAGGAGGTCATTGAATTCTGTGTTGACTTTGTCGACGATCTTATGCCGATTGGTGTGCCCGAATCCCATCACGAGGGGAGACTTGGTGGAAAGGGCACACTAGGGAGAAGATCGATGGTGATCAAGGACGTTGAGACATTTCGTAAAGCGCACCTCACAGTTTTGCAACAATCAACCTTAGTTGCTCCGTACATCGAGGAGCACATGCAGATTCTCAGGGACGAAAACTCAACAAAGTCTGCGGCCTTCATTCAGCGTCTGCACAATAGTACTTTCGCCGATTGGTTGCGAAGACGTCTTATGGGTGTCGAGGGCATTGATGCGCAGCTAGCTTTTGTAGCTAGAGGTCCATCGAGCACGATCTTGACATTCCAAGGATACGACATCAATGGGTATACATTTTACACAAGAGCCCAGGACAAGAAAAGCACCAACCAAAACAGTGGTGTCCGGATCGACGCGACAGACACCAATGGCAATACAAACTCATACTATGGAATCATAGAGGAGATATGGGAACTAGAGTACGGACCTTTGAAGATCCCACTGTTCAAGTGCCAATGGGTGAAGCTGACTGGAGGAGGTGTTAAAGTTGAAGCGGACTATGGAATGACGTTAGTGGACCTAAACAAGATTGGCTTTCTAGACGAACCGTTCGTCCTGGGCAAAGCTGTCACACAAGTTTTTTATGTGAAGGACATGGCTAGCAGACCGAAGAAAGGGGCGGATAAGAAAGGTGGGGGTAAGCAATTGGACCCATCACAAGACGAGCCAAAGCGTCATATAGTTCTTCCTGGAAAGAGAAAAATCGTAGGAGTTGAGGACAAGACGGATGAAGATTATGATATGCTCGATGGCCGGCCTCCATTCTCAGTGGCTGATGACCCAAGCATCCTGTTAGCGGCGGAGGAGACACCGTATCTACGGCGTGATCACAATCAAGGAACATTTGTAAAGAGGAAGTTTATTAGTGTCCGAGTAAACGATGATGCCATGTAATTTCTATTGATTTATAGGATTTTCTAACATTTTATATTGATTTTCTAGCATTTTATATTGATTTTCTAGTAATTTATAAGATTTTCTAGTAATTTATAAGATTTTCTAGTAATTTATAAGATTTTCTAGTAATTTATAAGATTTTCTAGTAATTTATAAGATTTTCTAGTAATTTATAAGATTTTCTAGTAATTTATAAGATTTTCTAGTAATTTATAAGATTTTCTAGTAATTTATAAGATTTTCTAGTAATTTATAAGATTTTCTAGTAATTTATAAGATTTTCTAGTAATTTATAAGATTTTCTAGTAATTTATAAGATTTTCTAGTAATTTATAAGATTTTCTAGTAATTTATAAGATTTTCTAGTAATTTATAAGATTTTCTAGTAATTTATAAGATTTTCTAGTAATTTATAAGATTTTCTAGTAATTTATAAGATTTTCTAGTAATTTATAAGATTTTCTAGTAATTTATAAGATTTTCTAGTAATTTATAAGATTTTCTAGTAATTTATAAGATTTTCTAGTAATTTATAAGATTTTCTAGTAATTTATAAGATTTTCTAGTAATTTATAAGATTTTCTAGTAATTTATAAGATTTTCTAGTAATTTATAAGATTTTCTAGTAATTTATAAGATTTTCTAGTAATTTATAAGATTTTCTAGTAATTTATAAGATTTTCTAGTAATTTATAAGATTTTCTAGTAATTTATAAGATTTTCTAGTAATTTATAAGATTTTCTAGTAATTTATAAGATTTTCTAGTAATTTATAAGATTTTCTAGTAATTTATAAGATTTTCTAGTAATTTATAAGATTTTCTAGTAATTTATAAGATTTTCTAGTAATTTATAAGATTTTCTAGTAATTTATAAGATTTTCTAGTAATTTATAAGATTTTCTAGTAATTTATAAGATTTTCTAGTAATTTATAAGATTTTCTAGTAATTTATAAGATTTTCTAGTAATTTATAAGATTTTCTAGTAATTTATAAGATTTTCTAGTAATTTATAAGATTTTCTAGTAATTTATAAGATTTTCTAGTAATTTATAAGATTTTCTAGTAATTTATAAGATTTTCTAGTAATTTATAAGATTTTCTAGTAATTTATAAGATTTTCTAGTAATTTATAAGATTTTCTAGTAATTTATAAGATTTTCTAGTAATTTATAAGATTTTCTAGTAATTTATAAGATTTTCTAGTAATTTATAAGATTTTCTAGTAATTTATAAGATTTTCTAGTAATTTATAAGATTTTCTAGTAATTTATAAGATTTTCTAGTAATTTATAAGATTTTCTAGTAATTTATAAGATTTTCTAGTAATTTATAAGATTTTCTAGTAATTTATAAGATTTTCTAGTAATTTATAAGATTTTCTAGTAATTTATAAGATTTTCTAGTAATTTATAAGATTTTCTAGTAATTTATAAGATTTTCTAGTAATTTATAAGATTTTCTAGTAATTTATAAGATTTTCTAGTAATTTATAAGATTTTCTAGTAATTTATAAGATTTTCTAGTAATTTATAAGATTTTCTAGTAATTTATAAGATTTTCTAGTAATTTATAAGATTTTCTAGTAATTTATAAGATTTTCTAGTAATTTATAAGATTTTCTAGTAATTTATAAGATTTTCTAGTAATTTATAAGATTTTCTAGTAATTTATAAGATTTTCTAGTAATTTATAAGATTTTCTAGTAATTTATAAGATTTTCTAGTAATTTATAAGATTTTCTAGTAATTTATAAGATTTTCTAGTAATTTATAAGATTTTCTAGTAATTTATAAGATTTTCTAGTAATTTATAAGATTTTCTAGTAATTTATAAGATTTTCTAGTAATTTATAAGATTTTCTAGTAATTTATAAGATTTTCTAGTAATTTATAAGATTTTCTAGTAATTTATAAGATTTTCTAGTAATTTATAAGATTTTCTAGTAATTTATAAGATTTTCTAGTAATTTATAAGATTTTCTAGTAATTTATAAGATTTTCTAGTAATTTATAAGATTTTCTAGTAATTTATAAGATTTTCTAGTAATTTATAAGATTTTCTAGTAATTTATAAGATTTTCTAGTAATTTATAAGATTTTCTAGTAATTTATAAGATTTTCTAGTAATTTATAAGATTTTCTAGTAATTTATAAGATTTTCTAGTAATTTATAAGATTTTCTAGTAATTTATAAGATTTTCTAGTAATTTATAAGATTTTCTAGTAATTTATAAGATTTTCTAGTAATTTATAAGATTTTCTAGTAATTTATAAGATTTTCTAGTAATTTATAAGATTTTCTAGTAATTTATAAGATTTTCTAGTAATTTATAAGATTTTCTAGTAATTTATAAGATTTTCTAGTAATTTATAAGATTTTCTAGTAATTTATAAGATTTTCTAGTAATTTATAAGATTTTCTAGTAATTTATAAGATTTTCTAGTAATTTATAAGATTTTCTAGTAATTTATAAGATTTTCTAGTAATTTATAAGATTTTCTAGTAATTTATAAGATTTTCTAGTAATTTATAAGATTTTCTAGTAATTTATAAGATTTTCTAGTAATTTATAAGATTTTCTAGTAATTTATAAGATTTTCTAGTAATTTATAAGATTTTCTAGTAATTTATAAGATTTTCTAGTAATTTATAAGATTTTCTAGTAATTTATAAGATTTTCTAGTAATTTATAAGATTTTCTAGTAATTTATAAGATTTTCTAGTAATTTATAAGATTTTCTAGTAATTTATAAGATTTTCTAGTAATTTATAAGATTTTCTAGTAATTTATAAGATTTTCTAGTAATTTATAAGATTTTCTAGTAATTTATAAGATTTTCTAGTAATTTATAAGATTTTCTAGTAATTTATAAGATTTTCTAGTAATTTATAAGATTTTCTAGTAATTTATAAGATTTTCTAGTAATTTATAAGATTTTCTAGTAATTTATAAGATTTTCTAGTAATTTATAAGATTTTCTAGTAATTTATAAGATTTTCTAGTAATTTATAAGATTTTCTAGTAATTTATAAGATTTTCTAGTAATTTATAAGATTTTCTAGTAATTTATAATCCGCACGAGCTACGCCTAGCAGAATTTGAGGCCGCTTAGCGAATTTGTATGCTTAGTATATTTCTTATCAATTATTTTTAATTCTATAGATGGCGGACAACAACAACCCTGTCCCACCCATGCAAGAGGACAACAACAACCCTGTCCCAGCCATGCAAGAGGACAACGACACGTTCTTTACGAATCAACTTTTTGATATTGTAACCCAACAAATGTCCATAGAAGAAGTGTTGGGGATCATTGGAAGGGAGGACAATATCCAGGGCGACAATGTTGCAAGGCCCGAACATGTTGAAGGGGCCGCCAATGTCCAAGGCACTAATGAAGGGGCCGGTAACGAGCCCTCATCTAGTCAGGTGTGTATATATATAACATAAATTTGTACTATACATGTCAATTATGTATACCATCTCAATATCATCTCGTATATATGAAATTTGTGTAGGCCGCCTCTTGTTAACACCAAAATTTGGCACCAGAAAGAGACTGACATGTGGGCCGGGATTAGTAAAAGATATCGTTCTTAAAGGAAAGCTTGTCTTCAAGGGCGTCCGGCAAAGGCATTCTGCGGTCGGGAGTCCGTCGCCGATTCGGCAAGGAGCTGCTCTATGGAAAGCATTCGGGAACGCGTGATGACGTGGATCAAGCAAGGAAGATGCCGATCTGATGAAGAATACAAGATGAATACGGCATTTTAGACGTATTTCTTTGGAAACAAACATTTTGTAATCGTAACCGAGTAGGAATCGTGTCAAAACCAGGGTATAAATATGAACCCATGGTGATTGTAATAGGGATCGAACAATCATACAACAAACCGGCCTTGCGCCACCTTTTCGAGTCCTTTAGTCGTGTCGTCGAAATCTTCGAGAGGAACCATCGATCCGTCGACCTCCGTAAGTACCGGCAACCTTGTATCATGTCTAGTATCATGCGGTGGATTTAGATTATGATGCAAGTAGTCTTGTTACCGTGCTTAGTATCATGCGGTGGATTTAAGCTTGATTCAAGTAGGCTTCTTTGTTAGATCATGAGCCATGCGGTAGGCTAAGGTTTAGCTCGAGGC
>OAMR01000649.1:58489-76156 GCA_900205405.1 Echinochloa crus-galli | reverse complement strand
TGGCTGCAACCGGTGCTAAAGGGACCCTTTAGCACCGGTTATTGAACCCGGTGCTAAAGGGTTACCCCTTTAGCCTCGGATTAGTGGCACCGGGTGGGAAACCCGGTGCTAAAGTCCTTTCCCACCCGGTGCAGATGTCATCGATTCTGGTAGTGGCAGCAGACGGAGTACAGCTCTGCATGCACGTTTGTCCTTTGTCCAATGCGGGTGATCAAAAAAGCAAGATTGAAAATTGCTACACGGAAAGCAACCAAAAGACTACCAAGGTTTCAAGATCCTTGCTGATCGTACAAAAGAAGATGCACCCTCATGCGACTACTTCGACTACTTATCTCGACTACTCCCTCCGTCCCAAATATAAGCATTCTTCGATTTCTGTACAACACGTTTGACCGTTCGTCTTATTCAAAAAATTTATAAAAATATAAAAATTATCACGATATACTTAAAATATATACAACGATAAAACATGTCATAACAAAATATTAATATTTTCATAAATTTTTTTGAATAAGACGAGCGGTCAAACGTGAACAGAAAAAGTCAACAAATGCTTATATTTCGGGATGGAGGGAGTAGTTAAAACTAGTCGGGATCGGCTGCATCGACTCGACGATGACTACATTAACTTCTCGACTAGTTAAAACTAGTCGAGATCGGCATCAACGACTCAGCGTACGACTACTTCGACTACTCTCGACCAGTTAAAACTAGTTGGGCGCGGCTACGGCTTCATTAACATCTAGTCGGAATCGACTCCGACTAGTCGGCTTCATTGCCAATCACCACGGCTTCGTCGACGATCGTCCGCGAACAAAGCTAAGTCTTATTTAATAATTATTTTTATTTTTTCTTCATATTATGTTTATCAGTTTATTTAAATACATGCTTGGCCATGAGCCGACTACTCTGAAAGAGTACTTTCATCAACAACAATAATAATACCCATCCCTCGCGCGACTTCTCCAACAGGAGACGGTCCTTACCGACTACTTTTTTGCGTACCACGCATATTTTTGTCGCATGTCGACTACTTGATGCTTGTTGTCATCTCTTAATTAATTCGTGAAGCTTCGGCTCCTTTGCAGCACCTACGCACCTACATGTCAAAGAAGACACCAGTCTCACGTTAAAGGATGGGTTAAGCGGGACCAAGTGTTTAAACGTAACAGGGCTACTACTTGAGTTGTTAAAAGTCTAACAAGAGCACGAGCAAAAACCTTTACATGCATTACAAATGCTATCATTTATTTCATTTGCAAGCATTACATATGCTATCATTTATTTTATTTTATTTTTTGATCGGATACTACTCATCCTATATATTTAAATTGAAGGGTTCACAGCTGGGTACTCACACCAATGAGACTTGGCACCACTTCACCTCTTCATGATATTATGGAGCCACTCGAGTACTTATACTAGTCGGTGCTCATATATGAGTAGTATTACTAGTCGCTTGAAGCTCGGGGGGCTACACATCGCAAGCTAAGACGAGTACTCGCAACAGTCGGGACTCATACGGCGAGGCGCTACAGTGCCAACCGAGTACTTTAAACAAGCCGGTACTTTTGAAGATTATGTTCTTGACCCTCGGACCGAATGTAAACCATTCGCTTCGAGGCTCGGGGGCTACACTCAAGGGGTGCATATTTTTTGTGCCTATTGTTGATCAATTCAAAACCTTCGACTAGTTTTCATGAAACTACTCGAAGATCGGGGGCTACACCCAATGGGTGCACCTACTCGGTGCACACCATTGAACTACTCAAGATGAAGATAGAAGACTGCTTTTGATCCTCCGACTACTTAAAAAGTACTCGGAGGCTCGGGGGCTACACCCATTGGGTGCATCAACAGATGCACACCAATGAAACTATTCGTCAGAGAAGATCTGAGTATCTTGTACTTAGCTCCAACTACTCGAAGATGTTAGAGCAGATTCAAGACTTGAAGCGAAGGTGCAAGATGCTCGGGGGCTTGTGGGATATACATTCCCAGGTACCCTCATGATAGAAGACCGAGTCATAGTAGAAGTACTCGGACAACTACTCGTGTACTCCTACTAGGACTAGGACTCCCAATTGTAAACCGACTAGGGAACTTACCATGTAACCTTGCCCCCCGAGATATATAAAGGAGGGCAGGGGTCCCTAGTTGGACACACGACATCAGATATATGCAATACAATCAACCATACAGGACGTAGGGTATTACGATACTCGCAGCCCGAACCTGTCTAAATTGTGTTGTTCGTGCACCGTCGTTCCTAGAACTCGGCGAGACCATCGCAATTCTACTCCTCTGGGTATCCCCGGTTAGACGTGCTCGACATAATTCGTCGACAGGGCCTTCTTCCGAACTCGCGATGTAATTCACGAGCCCATAAGCCGTCGTGAAAGCAGTCGATGATCTCTCTGTCTGACACGTCGACGATGGTGGCCTTTTTTTTCAAAGAACCTCTTGATGTACTTCCTCAGCATTTCTCCCTTTTCTTGTTTACAGGCTGCCAATTCAAATCGGGTTCCGGGCCGTGCCCAGGTTCCCTGAAAGTTGGCGGTGAATCTGCTTGTGAGCTCTTCCCAAGTGTCAATGGACTCGGGGCGGAGGCCCTCGAGCCATGTGAGTGGTGCAGTATCCATCATTATTGGGAAGTATCTGACTTTGATGTCGTTGCTTCCTCCCGCCATGGTTATTGCTGTCGAGTAGACTCGCAACCATTGTTCTGGGTCTTGCTTGCCTGTGAACTTCTCAATTCCGGTCGTCTTCAATTTGCTTGGAAGCTGGACCTTGCGGATGCGCTTGGAAAAAGCTGGGAAGCCATCATACTTGTCTGGGGACGGCTATCGTCCTCTATCATCATCGCGTCGTGGGTGGCGATCACGGCCACCATAGTTGGAACCATGGCTTGGATCATTGCCTCCCTCTGGGTCATGGTGGCGTCAGCCTCTCTCATGATCCCTGCCTCGTGGTGGACGATCATCGCCGTTGTCATCACTAGGAGGGTCATTGTCAGGCTGGTTGTCGTGGTTACGCCTTCGGTTGTCATGATCGCTTGGCTGGTGATCACCGCGCCCGCGATCGCGGTTGTCATCGCGAGAGGGGTCATTTCGCCTTGATGGCTGACCCTGAGTGTGGTCGATTGGTCTATACTACTGCTCGAATTCTTTCCTGCGGCGTATTTCAGCCGCAATTCTATTTGCTCTGCTAGCGTCGATGTTCGAGCGGGCATCACGATTCGCGTGCCCCGGCGGGTGGTGCTTGTTCTCAACTTGGATGAGGTGACTGGACCGTACCCTGGCTGCATTGCGGCCTTGGGGTGTGATGACTTGACTGTGCTCCTCCCTCGATGCCTTTGCGCGCATGTTCTAGGAGTGTAAGGGCATGCCTTAGTTGTGCACGGCTTAGATTTTGTGAGTTCACCGTGTTCCTGATCAGCTCTGCTGCGACATCGAGGTTTACTGGAGTGTCCTGTAGGACAGGCTGATCGTCGACCATCTGGAAGTCATGTGCAAGGTTGCGGGTAGCCGTGGCCCTTAGAGCCGCGTTCACGCGTCGCTGAGCTCGCTTCGCATTCCTTATCCGCCTTGCTCTCTGTTGTTGATCAGTTTCATTCGGCGTTGTTTCATCTTCTGCAGAGATCTCGTCGAGTAGTTCTCGATCGTACGCGCCACCAGCTTCCTCGGCACCTGCCATACAGACTTGTCTGCTCGGATCTTGGTAGCTGGGCAATAGCAAGGTGGGGGCACTGGATGTTGTGCGGTTGTTGCCAGAGCTGCTGGTGGAGCTTGTCATTGATGCGGTCTTGCCGTCCTGGTATGGCAGTTCTCCCGATATTGCTGCTGATACCCTGGACTCGTCAGCGCCAGAGGTGTAGTTCGGAATTGCACCCGGCCAGTGAACAAGGAGTCCTCCTGGTGTATTGGTCATGACTAGTCCTGATGGCAAACGAACAAGTGGTTCTTCCATGATGAAGTTGGTCTTGTAATATGCGGTGCAGTTTAAGCGCGCGATGTTGTCAGGGGAGTCGCTCAACAGGACCGTGAAATCGTCGTCGTCGTCCTCTGATGGCTGGAGAGCCGGCTCAGAGTCGTTGCAGGAAGGCACAATCTTGTTGAGTTTAGGGTTGTCCTGCTTCACGTTGTACATCTATTGATATATAGTCGCGGAATTGGACAGTACGAATGGGAGTCGAGCTGGGGGGTAGGCCGATGGCGTAGCCGACTCGGAGTTCCCGACTCCTTCCATGATTGAAAGAGAGTTGTACCCAGACACGACTTGTTGAGCCCCGATCGGAGTCTGTGTTATAATCGAAGTCGAGGTCGAATCCGTCTTGGAGGCGGAGTCCGCAGTCGAGGTTGAATCCGTGAGTGTAGTCGAGGTTGAGCTCGATGATGAAGTTGATGACGAAGTCGTCGAGTACGGTCCTGGTCGATCCGTGAGGAACGACTCGAAGCCGCCTTCGCCATTGGAGACGAAAGTCCATGAGCCGATGACGAAAGTTGCGCCGTTCTCGACACCTCTTGCTTTGAAAGTTGATCCCATCGCGCCTAGCAGTGAACTTTGACGAGCGAGCCCCACGGTGGGCACCAAGTGTCGACGAATTATGTCGAGCACGTCTGCCTGGGGTACCCCAGAGAGTAGATTTGTGGGTCTCGCCTAGTTCTAGGAACGACAGTGTACGAACAACACAAGATTTAGACAGGTTCGGGCCGCGAGTAGCGTAATACCCTATGTCCTGTATGCTGGATTGTATTCCTCGTACGGTTGTGTATGATTGTAGATGTTTTGAGGGGTCCCTGTCCAGCCTTATATAGTCCGGAGGGCAGGGTTACAAGTCGGTTGTATGATCCTAGTCGTATACAACTCGGAGTACTACAACAGGGTACTTTGGGGAGTGTCCATCCAGTACATGACTAGTCTACCTAGCCTACTACGCCGTCTTGCACCGTAGCCGACTAGTTTTAGGTAGCTAAACATTCTCTATTGGGTAGTTTATTCCTTTACATGAATGGCCTTAGGGATCCTGGTCCCACACCCATCCCGTAAACCCACCAGTTAAATATTCTAAAATAAAACTCTGAATCGTAACCGTACACGCTTTGCATCTGTCGGCCAATCAGAAAATAACGATTCAGAGCCCGGTTCTTATAGGATCGGTCAAGTACGATGTGGTATGTATATGAATTTTGGTCATGGCGAGGGCCTTTTTCTTTGTTCTAAACATTTACCATTATTTTCTTTGCAACCAAGAGGAAAAGCTAGCCACCTTAGGGTCGGAGGACAGGAATGAGAAGGTCGTACTGCTCTTCTCTGTCGAGACCGCCGGCCGGTGGCGTAGGCGGCGACCCGCTCCGCCACGCTGACACCACGTCCAGGAAGTATGCGGCCATGAATCTATGATGTAGCCCCGGCTGGCCGGACGACATAGCAACGTAGGGCGCCCGCTCCGCCGTCCACCGTGATGTATCTGCTCAGGCAGGTCGTTGTGGCCCTGCCACAGTGCCACCCGATCGGCGACCAGATCAATCATAGGCGCGCACGTCCATTCGAATTACTAGCCGCTGGTAATGCATGAATTCTGCATGTAATATAGACATGCCACCCTTTTTTCCAAAGGCCACGCATTGTCATCTCCTAGCTAAAGGAATCAAGGGAGAAGTCAAAGTAACCTAGCCAAAGTGGGTGAAAGCGCGCGCGTGATTGGTTTAGGGTGACACGTGATAAATTAAACTATGATGAAATATCCACCATGGTACAATCAAATTAGAGTTTAATTTAATATATATCTCTTTTGGACCCAATTTTATATCGACCTACACTAAATTTGCATGTCCTCCATTATTTACAATTTATTGAATGTATTTTAAACGTATTCTAAACAAAATACGTAGGAGAAAAAACGTAGAATTTATTTAGTATAAAATAAATGATGCACGTAAATATTTAGACCTATCAATATAATATATCGTTATTGTAACCATTCATCGCAACGTACGGACATAATTACTATATTTTATGATGATCCCAGGTTTCATCGAGGCAGTGGATACTTGATTGACACGATGCAAACTCCGGGATGCCCGCAAGGGATGGCAACGCGCGCCTCCTGGACCACGACGGTGAGCAAGCCGCCGATGCACTGCGCGAACGTGTCCTGGACGACGGCCTCGTTCTCGACGTACGAGAACGTGCCGCCGGTGGACTCGGCGATGACGTGCATCACCGCTGCGTCGTGGTCGTTGCCGAAGCCAAACGTGTGGATCGGCGCCGACCAATTTCTGGTGCCAGCGGCCATGAATGTCGATCGCACAAGCGCCTCATATATAGTTGGCTGCCCGTCGTGGCATGGTATAGTCCGTTGTCCTGGCCGTTGGAGAGGAGCATGACGCTGGAGACGACGTTCCTGTGCGGGGGCTCGCCGAGCACCTTAGCTACCGTCCGAAGGCCCTCGGCAATGTTCGTGCCGCCGCGCGCGACGAGGGACTCCACGACGCTCGTGGCGTGGCCCTTCCCAGTATCCGACATGCGCAAGAGCTTGGTCACGCGGCGAGCCCCGGACGAGAAGGACAGGACACTGAGGTGGTCGTGAGGCCCGAGGTTGTCGATGACGAACCCCATGGCCTACTTCAGAAGCGCAAGCTTTTCCCCACTCATGTTGCCGCTCACATTGAGCATCGTCATGAGGTCGAGCGGCGCGCATGGTGCGTCGTCTCGGCCGCCGCTCCACCGTCAATTATCCTAAGAGCCTTGACATGAATGAGGACGACAAAGTTGTCGAGAGAGGAGTCCCTTGCGACGGGGGAGTACTCGGTGTGCGTCTTGACGGCAAGAGCTCCACCGGATGCGCCGGCTGCTGCTTGTCGCTGGCCTTTGCGGCCAGAGGGAAGCTCCATCTGGTCGTCGTCGTCGAACAGGCTGCACAGCGTGCATGGGCTCAGGGCGTGGCAGTGGCTGTTGCGCGGCAGCGTGGGCAGCACCAGCGACGGCTGCGCCGGACGCCCGAACAGCATCACGCCACTGAAAGTTGTAGAGCTGGCAGACGGGGTGGTCACGCGCGACGCTCGTGGAGATGCAGTCGAAGTGGAACGTGTGGCAGCGTTTGGCCGTGAAAATGGCCTGCCCACCGTGCATGCCGCCGAGGCATATGGCACAAGGATTGCTCTGCACCCGAAGCAAAACAACGTCAAATTTAGTCTCGATCAACAACCATGTTGAATACAATCAATATGTTGAATCAACAAGTTTAAAGAACAAGAAATAAGAAATAAACGCGTACCAACTAAACGGGCAACGAATGGAACGCCAAATTAGCTGAACAAAATATTAAATTAGATGAAATTGTAAAGAGAATCAGAAATATATATTAAAGAATGAATTAACATATACATCTAATTATTTTAAAAAATAATTTCTATTTTATTTTTTCAAACACGTGCGTGCCGCACGTGCACTCTACTAGTAGTTATGTGATGACAAAAAAAGTTCATCATCCGGCCTCCGCTCGCCGTGCAGGTCGTGCGACGCGGCCCGGTGTCGTGCGCCTCAGCTCTCCGTGCAGGTCATGGTCTGGGCGGCGACGGGATTTCTCCTCGCACGTGGAGGGCCTGCAGGTGCGGCGCGGCGGGCCGGGCGGCGGCAGCTTGGGCGCGCGGGCGCGTACTCGTGGCTTGGCTGGTGTGCACGGTCAGGCGCTCGCACCGTGGCCGGCGTCTTCTCTTCGTGGCCAGCGACTCCCGTCGGGGTCGGGGCTAGCACTAGCGTTCCCTGACGGTGGCGGCGTCTGGGGGCGTCGGCCCTCGTCCTGGCTCCAGCCTACTGCTTCATCTTGGTCGGCGGTGCCACCTCCGTTTTTGTGTCGCCAACGAAGCTGTTTCCGGAGCGCCGTCAAGTCCTCATCGCTGGGTTCATGGTTTAGATCTCACTTTGCGAAGCACGATGCCGTCTCATCGAGGGGACGACAGAAGATTTGGGGACAATCAGGTCACCAAACCTTCCCGAGGTGTCGGGTGTTGCCAGCAGGTGCATATGAAACTTAGTGGACAAGCTTCGGCGGTTGCGATGGTGGGCGGTGGAGGAAGCGAGTGGGATCGGTCCAGGTGCTCTCGGCTCGTCGGATTGTGGTCCTCAAGCATAAGCTTTGACCCGGTGTCGGATCGGGCAACGGCGTTCGCTCTTCCCTCTTGAGGGCGTTGTCTGCAGAGTCCCGTTCGACGGCGGTTCGTGGAAGCTCTCCGTGGTGAAAACTAAACGTTGGCGCAGTCGCGCCTTTGCCTTCCTGAAGGCGTTGTTTGGAGGTTTCCTGTAGCCGTTGGTGGTGAAGTCGTAGTCTCCGCGGAAGGGCGGGTCTAATTGATTTGTAATGGACTCATGGCCCTTTAGTTTGTTCGCCGCGAGCAGTGCCTGCTGTCTCTGGCGTGCGGCCGAGAGAGCCCCGTTGCGGGTTACCCTGATGCTGCTCTCGAGCGGTTTGCGCTTTATTGTAAACTGGTAATCACAGTATTTCATTTATGCTTTATATATAAAGCTGGCTTCGGCCTTTGGAGGAATATAGAAAAATATTGCTGCACTATCTTACCATATCAACACCAATTGCTGTATACTACAAAAAATATTTACTGACATATTCAAACATACTAAATCGACATTGTTGAAACAGTAAGAGGCTACGTACATATGAGAACCTGATATTTTAAGTTATATACAAAAGATCTAGAAACGCAAAACAATATACAGTACAATATAATCAATCAAATCACATCAACATAAATATTTTGGACCACCAATATCTTCAATTAATAAAGCCAAGTACAAAATGCATATAAATCTGTCATTTCGAGAAACCTGTTCAATCCCCCTAATATGTACAATTGCCTACTACCTTGCACACTGTCTATGTAAAAAGAACAAAAGAGCTTAAACAGGCCCTAGAATAATGGGGCCAGCCAACATCTCCTTGTCTCAGGAGGTCATCAAATATAAGAACAGCATGAAAGTCTGGTGCTGTGCAGTAAGAAGCCGAGGTACCTGCCTCACTGATATTAATAGCATAGGCTACCTTGACTGGACAACATGGAGAATTTTTCTGGCCCAGGTTAGTTAACCACTAGTTAGCATCCACAACTACCCACACACAGACTTCAAGATTTAAATGCAAATGCAAAAAGGTGGATAGTCATATTGGTGCAGCTCCAAGATCTATGCATAACAGTTTTACAAATGGACATAAAACTTTTCAAGTATATGTTTGGTACCGACATACTGTCAAACAACAACTGGTTTTCCTTTTGTGCTAAGTATGGACTTTTTAACAAACATTAGCTAAGTCATAGTCTATTTGTATCACTATACATTGTTCTAAAAGGCTCTCCACTGCCACACCTTGATATCCCGTCCAACATGGTATCTGGCTATCAGCTCTTACCTGCTCCAATAGCTTCCTCGTTGTAGTTACATACTGCATTTGAACGGAAGCCGTCAGTGACCATTTCATTCAAAATTATAACATGGAGAGTGAGATGCAAGGCAAAGAATCATCAGTAAGCCATCGGTCACAGAAAATCATTTGAGACGATTTTGGTATAGTAGCAGCACTATACTGAAACTCACGGTCATAAAAGTTGGTTATTTACTCATTGTGATTTTGTCCAAGCAAAGCACAATGTCAAGTTTTTAAATCATGAAGTGTGGGTACATTTTGACAGCAAAGTTTATGCGATTGTAGAGATCTAAGCAAACCTAATGCACTGAAGCAAAGCTCTAAGCAGCCGACAGCATTAAGATCTGAAACAGGATTTATAAGAAGCGAAAACGAAGAACAAGGCAAAGGATAGTAAAACGTGCCGTGGCCAACCTGAAACCCCAGGTGGCCCTTGAAAACCAGGAGGAGCACCTCCTTGATATGCAGCAGCTGCTGCTTGAACACCTGCAACATTCGGGAAAGTGGCACCTCCTGCTCCAAACGCCTGTGTGCCAAAACCCTAAGCTCCAAAACCTGCAAGACCAGCTGTGTGTGCCTGCTGGCCCCCAGTGGCGGAGGCAGGAATATTTTCTAGGTACGGCCAACCTAACCAGATAGCTGGCTCTCCGCCACTGCTGGCCCCCTGCACCCAGTGCAGCAGGAGCAAAGGCTGGGTTCATAGCTGCAAGCATGTCTGGTGTCATCCAAGTGCAGCTGGGTTCTGCATTGCTGCTATCATGGCAAGCATTGCATTGGGCTGTGCAAATTCCTGTTGTTGTGCACCTAATCCCAGCATAGCAGCTTGTTGTGCAAAACCCAAGTCAGGAACAGTGAAATAAACCGAAATTCGCCCATTTCGGTTGGAACCGAATTTTATTCTGAATTGAGTCTCAAAACCTGGTTACAGCTAGAATTACAATTTTTTTTATTTACTTGGATCTCATAATTGTACTCTTCAGGGGACCGATGAAGCATGTAGGAATAGATTGAGTTCAAATACAACAGTTTTGCCTCACACAGGAGATTGAAACTGACAAAGATACCAGCTAACATGCAACGGAGAAACTGGAACCAGCGGGTGGAGGCGTAGTGCAGGAACGGCGGCAGCGGCTCCGAGGGAGGCCTCACCGATGCCATGGCTGGAGGAGGCAAATCCGGTGAACGGATCAGAGGTGCCTTGCCTGGATGGGCCTGCTCCAACCCACGCAGCCGCAAATCGGCGCCGCCCTCCACCTCTGCTCACTGTAGCTCACGCGCCTCGCTACTGAAATGGTCTCCTAGGCCACCGTCCCTACCTTTGGCCACCGCTAGGCAAGCTCGATCGTTGGCCCACCCTCTGCGCCGCTCCTACAGCATGCGACCGCTCCGTGGCATGCGTCCTCATCGCTGCCAAAACAATTGAAAATGTTTCACCGGTTAAACTTTAGCTTTCAGAATATAAGAATCAATAGTTCAAGATCGATTCGCGAAGGTATACGGTCATGTCCGGGATGCAAATGCAAAAGGTGAAGCAAATTGTTGGTGGTTACTTTGATGTTTCAGAGGCATGGCTGCTCCTCGGTCTTGGCTCGCCATACGCAGCTGTAACGATGCAAGTGCTTGTGCTGTTGTGCGGCCGTTCCAGTACGTGCAGCCGTATACATGTATGTATAGTAGGTTAGGAAAGGGAGGCGACAGGGCCACGAGGGGCAGCGCCGAGCATGACAAATCAAATGCGATCTAAGACGGCCTAGTATGTTACTGCTTTTTAGTTTGGTGATCAATGTGCAGACATTAGAGATTAAGGGCTCCCATCTAGCTGTGTGTGTGCCACAGAGATTAATGCCTACGGACTGAACCTATGCGATCATGCAATGAGTAGTTAAGGTTTCACATTTTTCCCTTCACTGAATATCGATGCCTATATGCTGATTTCTTTTTTCTCGAATACGCAGGAGAGCTGCATATCATTGTAATAAGAAGAGCGAAAAAACTGTGATTCCAACTACAAGACTCCGGAGGAGTTTAAACTCACACCAACACCTGCAAAGCAGAAACAACCCATGACCCAAGCCGAACTTTACTCCTACTACTTATATGCTGATTTCTGCAGCATGATCTGCAACCGGCCTTGGGAGGGGCCATGGCTCCTGCTGCCCCCCTAAGGCCCTAACCCTTGGCTCTGCCCCTGCCTAGCTACTAGTCAAGATTACAGCATTGTACCTCCGAAAGATCTCAAAATACTATGCCCCGCACTTGCATTTTAAGTTTTAACCAAGGCATTTGATCGACCTCCACAAAACTGGCTAACCAATTTAATTATAATGCAATAAAAATGCACTCCGATCCCTTTGTAACCTAACAAGCAACAATTACTAGTGTATGGCATATTGGCATAATGCTTGAAAAACTCCCGTGTTGCCACTATATTACTACGTCTTTGCTACCACTAAGACCAATACACTGGTGGAGAAACAACCTGAGCTCTTGACCTGGGGTAGTAGTTGTGAATGGAAGTCACAAGGAAATGGCTTGGAGCGGGGTTTCTGTTCCTCCCAGACACTAGTTTCTGTTGGCCCCTCCTATATATATTTGCATCTTGCACAACCCAAGGGTGCATGGGAGGGCTTGTGGCCAAAATGCGTAGTCGATCCTGTCGATATGCTGGAAACGGAGACAATGAGGTTTTTGGAAAGTGCTCAATATTACACAGCTCTCAATATTATTCACGTTGAGGCCCTGTTTGTAAGTATGTATTATTTAACACCTGTAATTGCATTCCGCCTGTAATTTGTTTTACACAAGGATAACGATGTATTTTTTTCCACCGGTTAGCTTTGCTGTTTGGTAAAGGAAAAACGGACATGATCACATACAGAGACGCTGAACATAGAATTCAGATAGCATTTACACGCATGCAAAATAGTGTTTGTAGCATCGACCACGGAAATTTCAGAATGAACCACGAAAAAAATTAGAGCCCAACATTCGTATCCAGCCCCGAATAAGAGTAAAATTTTCAGATCAGAGCTCAAATGGAGGCTCCAAACATTCAGATCGGAAATCTGTTGCATGCAGCCTGGGAGCAATAGTTTTGAAACTATCCAGTGCTGACGCTTTTAACATCATATTCCGACATAGGAAGAATATATAAATAGGGTTTGTAAATAATAAAACAAAGATTCTAATCTCAACTATATTTTCTGTCTAAAAATACATCATATGGTTGTTGCATAATTAAGCAATTGGTACTCAGCTAATAAACACTTTATTTTCCAAACTTTTTGACAGATCTAAATTCTCTTACCTGCAATAGAAGATATTAAATTGAGTGAGAAAATATTATAAATATGATGTTCTTGGTATGATTGTGCAGTCAACAAGGACAACTTAAAGAAATTAGCATATAAACCGACCATGAGCTAGAACTTCTCGAACTTTAACCCATATCTGGCAGCAGCAAAATGATGAAGCAGAAAGAGCAATTTCTGTTCAATAAGTCTGGCTCGTTATAGGCTAGTTAGTTTCATCTGTTTTGAGTCTTATTTTCCATTTGAGAGATAGATCGAGCCTGTTTGTTCTGGGCGCGTCTAGTGCAGGGACACGACGAGTGCAAGTTCACGCGGGAGTTCATTAGTTGAGCGAATCGCGCGGCACGTTCTGAGTTGTGGGATGGCGCAGTTCGCGATGGCGCGAGGCGCGCGCGTCGTGGTCTCAACGGCCCGCATGCTTGTTTCCTTAAATAGAGAGAAGAACAGTAAACACTGTGGTTCTTTTGGCCGCACAAGATCCAGTCAGTGTTCGCGTGTCTGTGATCTCTGCTGCACGGTTTCGTCCTCCTCTCCGACGCCGGCAAGCTGTCCAACTCTGGCGTGAGTTGGAACAATTTCTACACCCCTCTGGTCTTCGGCTTAGGCCCATAGCTTCATCACTGGATGTACTCCAGAACCCAGAACTAGTTTCCACGATGCCCCTCACTCCGGATATGATGCATGCAAATTTAATAATGGTGGAAAAAAAGGAGTGCACAAGCGCGCGACGCCGGAGATGTGGAGTTTGTCTTAAGATTGTGGAAGTAGTACGTAGACTGTTAGTAGCTATATGCCTATATAGAGAGAGAGTCTGAACGATGTGTAGATTAATTGCGGTGATCTGTTAGGCCAGTCTCAATGGTAGGGTCATCGACACAGTTATCTAGACTGGAATCTTAAGAACTGTGCCAGTGGAGGGTCATGGGATGACCCTTCTCTCACATTTTATGACCCTCCTCATTTCTCTCTCATAATACTATATTGGTACATGTTATCAAATTTAATGTATATGACACTCTCATGGCCCTCCCACTGAGACTGGTCTTAGCTCACTTGGGCCAAAATCTCTGCCCCGCACATGCATTTTAAGTTTTAACCAAGGCTTTGAACCCACACGCCAACAACTGGCTAACCAATTTAATAATGCAATAGAAATGCACTCCCCCATTTGCAACCCAACATACAACGATCACTGGTGTATGTCATAATGCTTGAAAAACTCCCGTGTCGCCACTATATTCCTGATACCGTGAACTTCTTGAATTTTTTTTTGAATTAATATTATTTTAATTCGAAATTACAAATTAATTCTTCTGATTTGCGGAATTACAAAAATGTAGTACTATCGTCTGTTGGGTAGACGAAAATAGAAATTTCGTCTACCCAGCAGTCGTCTATCCATCGGACGAAAATATGTTTTTCGTCTATTCAGCAGACGAAATATCCCAAATTTTCAATTAAAAATAGATTTTGTCTACCCGGTAGACGAAATCTCCCAAATTTCCAATTAAAAATAGATTTCGTCTACCCAGTAGACGAAATCACCCAAATTTCCAATTAAAAATAGATTTCGTCTCCCCGGTAGACGAAATCTCCCAAATTTCCAATTAAAAATAGATTTCGTCTCCCCGGTAGACGAAATCTCCCAAGCCGCGGATCGTTTAGATGTGTATAAGAGACAGCATTGAAGTACTGTATATCGATGAATTGGCATATTTGTACTCACCACCCTAATGCATCCATTTGTAAGTTTTACAACTTATTATACACAATTTGCTCTTAAATTCCTTATAATATTTTTTATACACTTCAAAACGTATTATACATTATTATATAACCGTAAATCATAATATTTCCGACTAACTAATATTCCGCGTGCAGAGGGCGCGTGGTCCAGGGTGTCGGTCACTGGCAACATCCCGCAGCAGGAGCACCTCTGGAAGTTCGACCTCAGGGACTGGTTGCTCCGGTTTAAGCACACGCGTTGCGCCCTATGATGCTGTATCGGGTGCACGCACACGATTAATCCATCCGTCGTCTTGATAAAATTTGTAACGGCCTTTGTTCGAGTGAATGGTTTATCTAAATGGAAAGATAAATTTTAGCGCGATGGGAAAATATTCAGCTGAAATTGCGGTTCTGCCCCGTCGTTCAATGTTTGTTGCACACTTTGTATTTTTTAATCTAGGGACCTAAATTTCGTCTACTCAGTAGACGAAATCTATTTTCGTCTAGCGAATAGACGAAATTAATACGAAATCTATTTTTAATTGAAAATTTGGGAGATGGGTAGACGAAATCTCTTTTAATTGGAAATTTGGGATATTTCGTCTGCTGAATAGACGAAAAACATATTTTCATCCGATGGATAGACGAAATTAGTAATTTCGTCTGCTGGGTAGACGAAATCTCTGTTTTCGTCTACCCAGCAGACGATAGTACCACATTTCTATAATTCCGCAAATCAGAGGAATTAATTTGTAATTTTGAATTAAAATAATATTAATATAAAAAAATTCTCCTTCAACTTCTTACTACGTCTCTGGTTCCACAAAGACCAATACACTGGAGGAGAAACACTCTGAGCTATAGAGCTGCATAGTTGCGAATGGAAGGCACTAGGAAATGGCTTGGTCCGTGCAAACGGCTGATCCAAATATCTGACATTCAAATTTAAGTTCTGGCCAAACAGCCGATCCATTCATTTGCCCAAAGTGCTGCTTGTGCTGTACAATCAGTTTGCTCTAATGAAAAGCCACGTTGTGCTGTACAATCAGTATGCACAACAGGCAAGCGAAGTTGCTCTACAGAGAAGCCAGGGCTGGGGAGAAAACAGGCAAAGATACTCCATATAATTTTCATTAGAAACTACATCAGTTTGTTGCCAGTTCCAAAGATAATAATATAAACCAATATTTGAGTACACTGGTTCAAGCTAGTTATGACAAGCTTGGTGTTGACGACCAAAATTGGCACGGCTGCGCAAACCGGTCTGACCGGTATGCACAAACCGGTCAGACCGGTTTAGGTAACATTGTCAAAATACAGAATGAACTTCACCATTGTGTAGCTCTCGTCGAAGCGATCAAGATGCATATGCGGACTCCGGATGAGAGGGTTATGACTTCGGCAAGATCTGCACTCGGGAAAAGAGGTCAGATCGGTTTCAAAACCGATCAAACCGGTGTTTACGCTGTAATTCAAGTAGGTTTAGGATTCCGAGTTTTGTCCCATATTGTAAGTGACTCATGAGGGGTAAGACTTCCCCGGCCTATAAATATAAAGGCTAAAAGGCCGATTGAAAAACGTCCAATCGAATCCATCAAATCTACTTTTTATCGTTTTGTCTTTACATTTATCTCTTTACCCTTCTCTTCCAACCCTACAATGTCGTTCTTCTTTCATCTCCGTGATGTCTGAGGACACCCTCGCTGGCCTGCCGAGCCTTGGGCCAACCAAGGTGCGCCTACCCCGACGGGGTCCCTCCCGGGCGGGCGTTCGTTGGTCTCTCGTCGGGCACCGCCGATGAGACCAGTCTGACCGGCTACCAATACCGGTCTGACCGACCTGCGTGGAGGAGCAGCAAGGAGCCCCTCCGTGTGCCGCACGTTCAAGTGCGATTCGTGTTTTGGCCCGAAATTGACGTCAACACATTTTGGCGACTCCGCTGGGGAAGAGAACCTGGCTGCCATGGCTGATCCATCAAACAGTAGTATTGATCTATCAAGCCTTAGTTATGGGCTGTTTGAGGAGTACACGCGAGAGTGTCGATTGATAGATAAAAGATTGTTCCTATCCTATTTCTGCAAGACAGAAAAAGGTATTATTCGAGTAAAAGAGTAGATGCCGCCGTCCACCATTGACACATTGAAAGAGATGCAATCCTCAGGTACTTTATCTAATGATATATTCGATTTTGTGAATTATTATTTAAATAAAAAGGATAGTTCAGATTTAGTGCCTATTGTTCAAAAGTCGGCTGTTGAAAAGCCGACTAATGTTATTATTGATCCTTGCAATAACTTGCCACATTATCACGTTGTTGGTCAAGGGACACATTGGCCGTCTCTAGCCGAAGTTGTCGAACCAAAATCCCCTAGCATGAGCATAGCAAGTGCGTCTAGTACTTCAATGCTCGGGGGACAACAAAACAAGGGCAAAGGTGATGGTTGCACCAGAACCAGTCTGGCCGGTGCCCAGACCGGTCTAATAGTGCCCAGGCCAGTCTAACCGGTGTTCAATCCGGTCTGACCGCCTCACCTAGGGCTTTGAAAAATAAATCGAAACCAAAGATGGTTAAGCCAAAAAACCTGAGATTGGTGTTTGGAAAACCATTGAATCCAAAGGCCGTCATAAGCATCAAAGAGAAAATTCGAAGTATAACAAGAAACTTCCGGCTAAGTCTCAAAGACAAAAGATTGTCAATGATGCTAGTCGATCTAAAAATTCCAAACAATCAAAATCTTCTCCTAGAGAGAAGTTCCATATTCGGAATCGGCAATGAAATAATTCTCACAAATCAATGTTGTTTCCACCATATGGATCACCTATACCGATGACATGGGAGTTTTGTTTTAATATGTCTTATTCTTGTTCTCCTTGGTATTATAATTCATATATGCCATCTCTTCCTAGATATTTCTGTTCAGATTATATTACTTATAGGGAGCCGGTAATTAATAAGTCATTACCTATGCATAATGACCGTTTTGATCAAAAGAATCGGTCCACACAAAAAAATAAGCGAAAGGTGATCAAACAAGTCTATCGTATCGAAAAAGATGGAACATTAAATAAAAATTCAGATTTGACACTAGACATAGAAAAGCCGTGTATTGAAAAATCATCGTCTAGTTATGTTGATCAAATTGCCTGCAATGATAAGCATGTCACAAATAATATAGCTGAGCAACAATC
>OAMR01000649.1:45618-57341 GCA_900205405.1 Echinochloa crus-galli | reverse complement strand
GAATTGGTCCACACAGAAAAATAAGCGTAAGGTGATTAAACAAGTCTATCGTGTCAAAAAAGATGGAAGATTAAATAAAAATCCAGATTTGACACTAGACATAGAAAAGCCGTGTATTGAAAAATCATCGTCTAGTTATGTTGATCAAATTGCCTGCAATGATAAGCATGTCACAAATAATATAGCTGAGCAACAATCATGTTCGGCTGGGGGGCAAGATGATCTCAAAGTTACTGGTTCTGAAGGAACCGTCTAACCGGTGTTCCGTCCGATCTGACCGG
Organism: Echinochloa crus-galli; assembly: GCA_900205405.1. Taxonomy (NCBI): domain Eukaryota; kingdom Viridiplantae; phylum Streptophyta; class Magnoliopsida; order Poales; family Poaceae; genus Echinochloa; species Echinochloa crus-galli. Next base: position 57,060 of record OAMR01000649.1, on the reverse strand, counting down.
TCATACCAAAAATTTTGGTAGAACTGCAAGCGTTACTCCAAAGAGTAACGTGATGGAGAAAAAACCAAGCTTTGCTGAATTGTTACATAAATATCAGAAGATAGCCAAGCAAAAGCAAAGTAATCGGTTAGGAGATCAAAGTTTGTATTCATCATCACCAAGAGCAAAGAAGCATCAACGGTCATCTCATTATTATTCAACATTTATTCCGTCGATGCATGTGCCATGGAATGCGTATCAAAGTATACCTAATTACAATTCATGGTTTTGGTATAATTCTTGGTCTTCCTTTTACAATTATCAATACTATGCTTCTGATGTACCAAGGAACAACGGTTGGTTGTCATGGCCATATCAAGATTTCAATTATTACATGACCTGATCATTGAAGATTATTTTCTGACACGCAAGCTTTGCCAAAAAACAGCGGGGCATGTGTTGACGACCAAAATTGGCACGACTGTGCAAACCGGTCTGACCGGTATGCACAAACTGGTCAGACCGGTTTATGTAGCATTGTCAAAATACAGATTCAACTTCACCATTGCATAGCTGTCGTCAAGACGATCAAGATGCATATGTGGAACACCTAATTTGGACTCCGGGTGAGAGAGTTACGACTTCGGCAAGATCTGCACTCGGGAAAAGAGGTCAGACCGGTTTCAAAATCGATCAGACCGGTTTTTACGCTGTAATTCGAGTAGGATTAGGATTCCGAGTTTTGTCCCATATTGTAACCAACTCATGAGGGGTAAGACTTCCCCGGCCTATAAATATAAAGGCTAAAAGGCCGATTGCAAAATATCCAATCGAATCTATCAAATCTACCTTTTATAGTTTTGTCTTTACTTTTATTTAGTTACCCTTCTCTTCCAACCCTACAATGCCGTTCTACTTTCATCTCCGTGATGTCTGAGGACGCCCTAGCTGGCCTGCCGAGCCTAGTGCAAACCAAGGTGCGCCTGCCCCGACGGGGTCCCTCCCGAGCGGGCGTTCGTTGGTCTCTCGTCGAGCACCGTCGACGGGACCGGTCTGACCGGTTACCAATACTGGTATGACCGACCTGCGTGGAGGAGCAGCAAGAAGCCCCTCCGTGCGCCGCACGTTCAAGTGTGATTCGTGTGTTGGCCCGAAATTGACTTCAACACTTGGCATTCAAATTTCAGTACTAATTGTTCATCAAAGGCAAACAGGCACAACAAGATAAAAACGCTAGTGTTACAGACTACTCGTATGTAGCTATACTCAGATGGCTAACATATCCATCTGTTCAAATACACCCTCATCCACGAAAGCTAAATTCGGAAGCAGAGAAAATATGTGTAATAGGACTTCCCTCATACTCTTATCTACAATGAGCCGCCTAATTCAGCTACATACTTAATTAACTAGGCTGCTATTTCACATTGAAACATTGTAGTGAGTTCAGAGCCTGGGTAATTCTGTACCATACTACTACCCAATAGCCAATACAGATCCCCCTCCAGGCACCCACAAAATATGACTGACTGAAAAGCAACATGAAACTTCATCAGTACTATAAATTCTTAAAACTGATTGGAGCAACATCACTTACAGAGGCATGGCCACGGAAAATCGCAATGCATGCCCACATAATATTGTTTAGTTGAATGCATGACCATCTTTAATTGCCTCACACTAGTACAACAGCACACAAGCCACCCCATTTCGTGTTCACTGATATTCACTACATCCATTTTACTGACATATGAATTGAAAGATGCAAGGCCAATCGATGGTGAGGACCAGGCCAGCAGCCGGTGGCGGCTATGACAGGCACATCACCTACAGGGCTACAGTTGCGCCGGAGGCCGGCTCGTGTGCCTCGTGCTTCTTTCCGGCCGGCTGCTGCCTTCTCCGCTTGAGGGTTGTGCTCGTCAGGTAATGTGGCGCCTGCCCCTGGAAGGAAACACCGAACAAGGGCGGAGGGATGCCCAGGGTACGCTGGGGCGGCGGCAGATCAGGGGCGGTATAGCAAGTGAGGGAGCTGCGGATGCAGACAGGGCGGACCTGGGGCGCCAGCCGGGTAAGGCCTCTTCTCGGACGAAGTGGTGGCGGCGTGTGCCTGGGAGCCGATTTCTAGTTCTGGGACGAGTTGGTTGCGGCGGAGGTTTCGGCGTACCCAGAAATTCAACTGATATATCCCTACCTTAATTACTAAATTACCCATTCTAATCAATTCTTTATACCATATACCACCGTTCACTAGTATAAGGACAGGTACATTGCTACATGTAAGCGATCTCATAGGTCGTCTCATGCAGCGCCACGTTGGATTTTTTCTGATGTGGAAGAGAGAGAGCGAGGTGAGAGCATGAGGTCGTTGTTTCGCGAAACAACCGTCTCATGAGCTAAAATTTAGGACTATGAGACAACTCCTCCACCATTGTACGAGTTTTATTGCCCTGCAACAAATAATATTTCTTTATTTCCCCATAAATTAAGGGACTTTATATTACTATCAGGCAACTAAAACAACAACCTATTGTATAGATTGTCTGATAAATTGTCTTAAGATTACGTGTCACTGCATGAGACCGCCTATTAGACGGCACCAATGTACTTGCCCTAAGGCACCGTAAAAGATCTCAGTAAAATATCAGTTGTATTCTTCTTGCAAGAAGAATACAATACCCATTATAACATGAACCTTAAGTAATACACAGTGTATTTTAAAATTGGTCATAGCTTACTAATTTAGAACGGAAAGGGAAAGTGATTGTCAATTTCAATTGTGGGGGCACTGAATGGGGGACACAAAACACGCTTCCTTTGCATGAATCAAACTATAAGGTGGCCCACGTAAACAACGTGGGTAGCTAGCTTTTTTATACTAACAACTTAGTGGGTTCTACATGATAATACATTTATCCGAATGATTTTTTCATTGACATTATTTTTTATATGGCCCGAATTGATTTTTTATCATCACGCTATGTAGCACGAAACATGAATCCATGATAAAATAAAACATCTTATATACAACATAGTCTTTAATATTTATGTAAGTATTATAACTTTATACTGTCTTCTAATATAAATTTACGTCACAGAGTTTCACATATGGTGATAAATTATTTTTTATGTTTTACACCCGTGTAGGGCTTCCTTATACCAACGTGGCTTCCTTATACCAACGTACAAATATTCACAACTACTATACCTACCTCTACTTTTACTGCTCATTTCTACGTCTTTAATTCCTTTAGACTCACCATCAAACCACAATATTTCTGTATATCCCAAAATGCCCCAGCTACATCTCTTTCTCTCTCTCCCACTGACCCTTGGACCCCATATGTCATTTCGTTCATCTAGCCTCTATGTTCCTCCAAGTAACACTACATCTTCATAGCATAGGGATGATGAGATGAGGGTAGAGCTTGATGACTTGGGCGCTAAGTGGTGGCGGGAAGGTGGTGGGATATAGCTCGGTGGCGCTGGATGAGCAGCCCCAATGCGGAGGTCGGCGGACGGCGGCAGATGCGCGACATCGGCGTACAGCTTGATGGCAGGCACTCAGCAGCGCTGGTACGAGGGGCAGGGCCAGAGTTCCCGGTCGCGCAAGCACCATGGTCATCTCGTGGTAAATACATCGTGTCGTCGTCTTCTCTTTCTGTCCACCGCTTCTATCACCGTCTACAGGGTTAATTTAGAGCATTTGGTGGCCGACAGGTTCTCCAGCAAGAGCAAGCTCCACTTGCTTCTTGCGCGGGGAACCGGCCATGTGCACCGTTGCTCCTACCATGTCGCCCGGCCTCCCGGCGCCGCACCCATGTCCCCTGGCGTGCCGCCGACGATGCCGGCCAACATGGAGGGCGCTCCTGCCGCCCTGCGCGCCCACGTCAAGGCCCTACGCCGTGGCCTCAGCGTCGCCAGGTGGCCACTCACTACTGTTGGACCAACGCCCCTGCTCATGGCCGCTGCCATCCCCGCCGCCAGCCTCGCTCCTGTCTTCATGGATGGCAACACCGCCCAGGCGCCGCCCATAGCAGAGCCATCTCCGGGCGATGGAGAGGGACCCCATGGAGCGGCCCTTATCGGACTACCTCTCCGGTAAGGAGGCGGGGGGAGATTACCAAATTTGCTTTCCGGGTCGTGTGGGTACTGGGGCTCGCCGTTGTCACTGCAGGCGAAGGAAGGATGGAGAAAGGGGATGACATTTGTGAGCACATGTCAATGTGTTGACGCGGCGGCGAGCGGGAGGAACAGGAGGAGGGCGGCGACGAGGTGGGGCACGGAGGAGTAGCTCTATCGCATGAGTCGTTGGCAAGCGTGGGAGGCGGTGGGGATTTTGCTTCGTGGGATGCCTCACGCGTTGTTGGAGATCATCAATTTTGCACCGACGACGATACACTGTGGGCGATGCAATTGTAGAAAATGCATCGGCATTTTGCCAAGCATTGTTGGAGTCAGTCTTAAGGTTGTGCACAGTTTTTCGCAATGCACAGTTTAGCTGTCAAAATCCAAAGAGGAGGTCCTAGGTTTCCGCATTGTGGATACTTGGGTGTCTTTAGATCCCTGAAAAATATAGTCGAAAAGTCACATCGGACATTGTAACATATTATAACATTTTCGTTTGTTTGTGGTAATTGTTGTCCTATCATGACCTAATAACGCTCAAAAGATTCGTCTCGTTGTGTATGTCAAAACTATGCAATTAGTTTTTTATTTACCTACATTTAATGCTCCATACATGCGTCATTTGCTATATTTAATATTTTGATGTGATAAAAAGTTTGGGAAGTTTGGTGGAACTAAATTAAACAGAACCACTATCTTCCTCAAGTTGCTTTGTGGACAAGGGGACAGACCCAGAGCCAGAGACCCGGGTTCCGATAAGTTATCGCAAAAGGATCATCTGCATCTTGTTGAAGTCACAGCCTTGTTGTTCTTCTAATGATGGGAAGACACAGCACTCATGTATTTTTCCCAGGCTCCACTAAAATCCTAGCTTTGTCCGCCACTAGCCAGTCTTTTGGCAACATTATTGGGCAACAAAATGAATGAGGAAACTGGTCTGGGACTTTGGCGCACCAAAACAGGCGACACAAACAAATGGTGCGCTAAGCATAGGGGGCACACTCAAGTTGCAGCATGGTGCGCTGGGACACAAACGAAACACAACCTATCTCACTGCTCTTAATTAGTACTGACGCAGGGACTGGTATGCAAGACTCTCAAAATCTACAGGTCTATCCTTCATTCTGACGTGGGAAAACATGGTTAGGACGTGCGACATACCACTGCTAGAAAAAATAATCTACATCAGTACCGGTCAGGAGACACGGTTAGTACCGGTCACCCCAACCGGTACTGGCTGGCACTAACTTGTAAGCCAGTTAGTACTGGCGGGGCTGACCGGTACTAGCGTGCGCAGTTTAGTATCGGTCGATATAACACCGACCTCTACTAAACTATCCGGCTTCTAAAAAAAGAAAAAAATATTCGAACTCATATCACAAGTCACGCGATTTTTTTCACGCGTAAATTTAAATGCACATGGGTGGCCGCGAGGATTCAAACTCATGACCTCTGGCCTCACGCGTTACTTCCTTACCATCCCACCTATGCTTTACATGTGGTTGAGTGGGAGATACTTTCCTTTTGAAGTAACCCGTGAAGAGCACTTTAGTATTGGATAGTAACACTAGCTGGTACTAAATGTCACACATTAGTACAGCTTTTAATATTGACTTATGTTTTGAGCCGGTACTAAAGTGACTCGGGGGGCTCCGTGCCACTTTAGTACCAGGTCTTTTCACGCCCGGTACTAAATTTAGTGGACGAAATTGAGTTTTCGTAGTAGTGTACAGCCAGCGTGTAACATTGAAACTGGCCTCAAGTGAAAGCAAAAACATTATTTGTAGCACACCAATTCTACCAATGCACAGCTGACTATGAGGCTGATTACCTAATGCATATGGATGCTGCACAGCTCGTCAAATACTGCATTTCCTTGATACCGCTCATTCCAAAGATAGTGACAAGCAGATGCCCATGTCAAATCGGCCTCCATTGAGTCAAAGAGAACTAGGGTGGTTGAATCAGAAGGAGCACCGTACCGTACCAAAAAGCACGTGACGCTAGAGCTGGAATGTCTAAATAGCTCCACGTGTTGACAGCCTGAACTGAACTGAGGCAAATCTACAAATCGAACGTAAATCGTAGTACGGAAACCAACAGTGACAGATAAAAAGGAACAGGGGGAGTATGTTTTAGTGATCAACTAAAAAAGAATGTCTCAGTGATGGTTGTGGACACTAATGAACATTTTGTGGTGGTGAAAAAAGTGATGTATAGGTTTGGTGCAACATGAAAAGTGAGATTATTTGCAAATTAACTCAATCATCTTGGATGAAGTGTGTGTTTTAGTCGTAGAGGAGCCCGGTCTGTGAGTGTATGAAACTGAAGGTTAAATCGTATGGATAGTCTGCTTTGACATAATTTTTATGCTTTCTCTTTTATTTTCTCTTTTAGGCTGTGTGCATCTTAGCTATGCAGAGGCCAGAAATGATCTTAGTGTAATTGTATCTTTTCGATGTAATTGGCTAAGATTAATAAAGTTTCCCTTATAAAAAAATCTATGAGTGTGAGATGCTTATGAAGATTGGAGATTTGTGAAGACATCATGATTAAGTGGATGAATGATGGTATAAACCTTGTTTTAGAATGTTTTGAATTGGAATACAGGAAAATTACTATTGATACGGTTAGAGCTTGCGTGATGAGTACACGTATGGTTGTACGGGTGATACTGTTGAGTCCATATTACAGCAGAATATCGAGCAGGTCCGATTTAAGTGAGGAATTACTAGCAAAGATGGTTGACTCGCTAGTTGCCCTCTACGTAGGTTTACAGCTCCACGGAATTGGTCGGCCAAATAATGTCCGAGCCAGAATACATTGTTTCCTTATTTTGAGATTGTATACGTTCAGTAATGGTTTGGCTGGTCGTGAACTCAGGATTATGTAAGCAAAGTCATGTAATAGGTTTTGTATAATGTGGTAAATAGAGATAGAATGAAAAGAATAAACTGTGGCGGCCTTGTAAAATTTTTTGTTTTACCATTTGTCGTGTTCCCGTGTATTAGATTTGGTGGATAGCAAACAGTTTTTAGCACACAACTGAGGTTAGTAGAATTATAACAAGAGCTATTGTTATCACTCATACAACAACTTGTATGGTTGTATCACTTTGAGCCAATACACTCACCATACAATAACTTGTATGGTTGTATCACTTTGAGCCAATAAATTGCAAAATATGTAAATAAATACATAAACTTGTTAAATATGTGCATATACAGTCATATGTACGCTATAGAGTATTTTGCTACAATGGCAAGCTACACGACCTTAATTTAGGTTACAAGTACTAATTTTAAGGATACAGGGGACACAAAATTATGCCAGCCACAATAATTAACACATTCTCAAAAAATTCTATATTTTAAATGGTAGTCTAAAGTAGCACATGTATATAGTGTAATACATAAACAGTTGTTCGTGGTGACACTGCATTAGGCTTCGAGTGGAAAATAAGCCAGCATGTGCTCGGACATAACATTTCCATGACAGTCCATGCGAAACAGTGGCTGAATTCTGAAAATATTTACCACAAAACTATAGATAGATATTGATCCAGCCGTGCACTGCATGCCTATACATGTCGCCGATTTTTTTTTTGTGTGTGTAGTGATCTGATAGCAGTGTCAATCGACTTAAAATCTAGCCTACCACGATGATAATAAAATACTCTTTGTGTCGTAAATGTGACCGTAGATGCGTATGTTGAACAAGTTTATATATTTATTTGCATATTTTGCAACTTATTCGACTAAAATGATATAGTCATACAAGTTGTTGTATGGTGGGTGTAATTTACTCTTATAACAATAGTCATTTATTTTCTGGCAGGACAGGTACGTAGGAAACTGGCTCCGATTGGACGACACGCTAACTCACTGGCTCCACAAAAATCTTACTAAAATTTACTTTTGCTATATTCAATCTCTACCTAATTATAAAACAAGGATTGTTTCCGCGGTAGGTCATAATTTTACAAAGACCCCCCCTAATATTTATAAAAATTAACCCACCGTCCTTTTCTTAAATTCTGCCTTTGGTACGTCGTCTGCGTCACTTTTCATCCGTTGTTCTCTCCGTATCTGTATCCTATGCGCTGGACAATAGAGTCCATGTACTACACGCTGGTTGACGCATGAGTAAAATAGAGACAGAGTTCCATACACCAAAATATTTAATATTAAGAATAATAATAAATGAGATGGGTGTGCAAAATTACCAGGTTAGGGCTCTGTTTCACAAGTTTCTGAATTTTTTTTCCTAAAGGAATCTTGCATGCATGAAATACTAAATAAAGTGTATTTGGAAAACCTTTTTAGGGATGAGTGCAACTTTACGCGATGAATCTAACGAGCCTAATTAATTCATGTTTTGCTAGAGTAATGCTATAGTAACCATCCTCTAATCATGCGGTCAAAGACCTTATTAGATAGGTCTCGCTTATTAGATAGGTCTCGCGAAATAGTCTAATGTTATGAAGGTAGTTTTGTAAACTGACTTTATTTAATATCCTTAATTATTAGTTAAAGAGACTGGCAAAATTTTTCCCTATCCAAAGAAACACTGCCTAGACTTGAATTTCTCAACGAACTCGCCCGTATTGCGCAATCCCTCAAAAATCTCGCTGGTTTGGCTCCAGCGCTCGAACTCCTCGATGGCGTCCCTTATCATCCTGACCACCTCCCACTCCTTCCCCTCCTCCGCCTCCCCGTCCCACGCCGCCGGCCTCCACCGCTCGCTTCCGTCGGCCTTGGAGACTACCTCCCACTCCTTCCCCTCCTCCGCCTCCCCGTCCCATGCCGCGGGCCTCCACCGCTCGCTTCCGTCGGCCTCGGAGACGAGGGCGTTGCGGATGGCGGTGGTCCCGGAGAGTCGACGCAGGCGCGCGGGCCCGGCGCCGCACGGGGCCTAGCCCTCGAGCACCCTACGTCCGAGCTCCCACTCCTGCGACGCTTACCAAAAATTAGCGATCGGTGCCGTTCAGAAATCCCTATTTAGTACCGGGCAGTTCAGTTGGTACTAAATGGTCATGTGCCTAAAAATAAAGGAAGAAAAAAAAATGCTTGGACTGAGTCGGCCCACGGTCGTTCCGTAGCGCAACGTGTGCTGAGGATATCTCTTTTGCCGTGCTTCCTATCGGAGCGGAATCATCGATATATATGGCTCCCGCACGTCTTCGCTAATGAAGTCTCATCCACCCGTAGCAACGGACGGGCACATTTGCTAGTATATGTAATAGTGAAGCTACGCAACAACGGGCCGTCCTGCTTTACTGGCTGTTGGAGTGCCGCCGGACCTGCGACGATGGCTCGTGATGATCGGTTGGCGCTTCAACCAATCTGTTGATCATGCATTCCTGATGCCGCTCATTGCCAAGGGGCGATGCTGCTTGTTGGCTTGACCAAAGTAGGAAGAAAGTAAAAGGGTCATTGAACACCGAGTCACGCGGTTGTTGGCTTTAGCTCGTCGAGCAGCAGAGGAACCCAATTCCAAAATATAAGCCGTTGGCTACACGATGACTGCGCCAAAAGGAAAATATACATCCATCTCATGGGTTATATATATGATTCCATAGTCATTATCAAGAAAAATAGAATAAATCGCAACAGAGAAAGAAACTATATAAATAATTGATGGAACGGGTTGACCTCTACAGTCATCTAGTCTTTTATTATATAGTCACAGACTCATATATGTTAGAATATAGGCAATTTCACGTTTAATTTATCCCATAAATATGATCCAAACAAGAAAAACATGAACATGATATCAAATATATGCTTCATTTTCAGAGTCATCAGGAACATGAGACTAGTGCTAATCAGAAAAGTATAACATGTGAAATATCTCAAATAAAGCATGTCTGTCATAGTATTTACACTAATCACCAAGATAGCGGCTTTGAGAATGTAATTAACATACCCAGCGGCAGAGCCGATAACACCCGACATGGTGCTTTGTTGACATAGTCGTCCCACTTGATGCCGTGCAGAATTGTTGCAATGTCGATTATCTCATGAACAGGAAGCGAGTAGTCGTGCCGTTGCCGACACTCCCCAAAAATGTGAATGCCGTCCTCACCCGAGCAGGTGAACCCAGCGAGCAGAGACATTCCGAAGGCCTACCCTTCCATCTCGTGCGCACGCAAGAGACGGAACGGGAATGATCTGATAGCAACTGAATTGAGGACTCAACTCTCTGTTAACCGATATTTTTCCACTTGACTTTATAGAGGAGAGGCCGTAGGCCAAAGGTCACATAGGAGATGGAAAGGCCTCTCGCTTGTGTAACGGAAGCCGCATGCAGCTAATGGCTTGCAACGTATGCATCAAATGACTTCAAGGCTACCAGCACTAATGCACGCAACATTTACCCTCCATTTAGAATTTAGAATGATCCCATTTACGCACATCATTATTAAAATGGCCCTCGGTATTCTTCTCAACTCTTCGATTTAACTAGTCTAAGACCAATGGTTTAAGTTGAGTTTGCCAGCAATAAATATCCCATACGGTATTAAATGTTTATTGGACCATAGAGTTTATTATTAAGTATTAATGGACCAAGCCCATTATATCTAACAATATATACTCAAACTATATATATCCTAGTCCTACTCTATTACAAATCATTACTCTAATGTCCCCCTCAGTTGTACCAAGAGTAAAGCGGACGACAACAACTAAATTTGAAGTCTTATACTTTTACTGTCTTCTTCGCTTCGCCCGTCATCAATTGCATTTTTGATGGATGGTCTGGCCCTAGACGGTGCCTTCGTCTCTTTATAGTGTCATCCCTTATATCTCCTCTATTGAGATGATATGAGGCATATTTAGGAATTGAAGGTGTACGTCAGGAAACAAGCTACCAGTCCTTTCATCGTTTCATACACCCTGTGGCAACACAATCGGCGGGGCACCCTCCCAGGGCCCTATGGTTGGTACACTACGTGAAAACCTCAAATAGGTAACGTGGGATTGGTAACGGACTGACGAAGCCCGTTACAAGGTGCGACATCAGTAACGGGCGGAAACAATGACCGTTACCAATAAGCGTGTCAGGACCGGGCCCAGCCCCTGCACAACAACGCCCGTTACTAATAATGATTTCTGGTATATTAATAAAGCAAGTCACCACAAAAAATATGTTACTAGTATTCCTTGTAACGGACATTAAACACAACCGTTACCAATAATACTACCATCCGTAACGGTCGCTTCATATCCGTTACAGTCCAGGACTAGTAGTAACGGTAGTTGTATGAGGCACTTAAAGCCCGTTACGTATCTTTGACTAGAGGTAACGATGGGTTGGGAATCCAGTGCTAAATGC